>JAYMFT010407376.1:0-18486 GCA_038088735.1 Panulirus argus | reverse complement strand
ACGACACGCAGGGAATACGTGAGAAGTATTCTTTCTCCCCTGTCCCCAGGGATAATATATATATATATATATATATATATATATACTTCAGCAACGGCGCTGTTAACTTTCTATACAGTTCTCTGCCAGCAACAGGTATGGTTTTAGTATTTCTTTTCCTCCCCATCAACCTTTTATTTTGTCATGCCTCAAGCACTTCCAGTCGGGTGCACCATAAAGTTTGTGCATGTTGGTCGGAGGACAGATGGCTTTGTTTTCGCCGTGAGGATATGTGCTTCTAAATGGCCGCGGGCACTTGTAGACCTACACAGCCTTTGTCAGATATAGAGTGAATTGAATTTCTCGCCACACATACACATACACTACAGTCCCTCCGCATCCCAACGGTCTCCCCACATTCCACAGTCCCTCCACACTTGACAGTCCTGCACACTTTGCAGTTCCACCTCACCTCACAGCCCCTCCACACCCGATAGTCACTCCACACATCACATTTTCTCCACATACCTCGACACAACACAGCCCCTCCACGTTCTTCCCAGATATAAAACCACGTTGACATTCTAGTCACTCTAGATATCATGATACTTCCAAACGCCACAGAGTTCCTCCACTCATGACAGTCCCTCCAACCACAACAGTATCTCCACACACACTACAGTCCCTCCACGCACTGCAAGAGTCCCTTCGCTCACTGTAGTCCCAACCACTCAAAATAGTCCCTCCACACACCATTGTCCCATCACTCGACACAGTCCAGCCACGGTCAACAGTCCCACCACCCAGCGTAGTCCATCCACCACACGGTACACCCTCTTCTCCTGATGCATTCCCCTCCACTTCGTACAGTCCCTTTACATTTTGCATCCCGTCCGAAAACTTTATACCCCAAAATCCAACTCCAGGCAGTCTGTTACCCTCTGCAGGCAAAGACCCAGTGCCCCTTCCGTCAGTGCTCTGTACGCGTCCCCCTTCCTCGCTCAGGCAGCCAGTCCCCTCTGCCTTTCCCTACCAGGTTCCCAGGTATACCAAACAACTGACCTACTGACTCCGTAAAAAAAAACCGTGTGCTTGAATACGTGTTCGGAGGGGTTCGTGGAAATTCCAGAAGAAGATTCACTACATTCAGAACACCGATATATGCCGTGATTCACACATCTGTGCAAACTATATACATATATGACATCAATTTATCTCGGTAGATAACCCTCGTAGCGTGGAAATGTTATAAAAAGAGTTTGGGGCGTCAGAGGCAGCTCCTTATCATGGCGAGGATTACAGAGGAACAGCGTAATCCAGTAATCCTTAGGAATCAAAAGACCATCTGTCTCGCATGTGTTATGCTTATATTGATAAAACCATCTTTAGGGAATAATGTGCTGGTGATTTTGGTCTAATGTGAAATGTGAGGAGCCTGATGAATATTTCCTTGTCCAGTTTACTCGAATGTTGTTCCACGTTTGGCTGCAGACAGACGGTTAGGGACGATGTCAACACCCAAGTCACACACAGATACCTGCAGCTTATTTACAGCTGGGTAGTATTCATATTGAAACCTTCTTTCGCTGTGTTCCATCCTCGTTGCCTCACATTTACCCGGGTTGAGTGTCATTAACAGTGTTTCAGGCCAACTTTGGAGGAGCTTGTCTAGATCCCCGTGTATGCTAATGCAGTTCTCCACGCTTACGACCTCTCTTGTGTGAAGAAAAAAAGTCACCTCTTGTTTCTCTGAATTCTACGCGCTGTCTGATGTTGTAGATATTGACTATCCCATAATATAAAAGAATACTACATTTCACAATAAGTCTTCGTATAGAAAGCATAGGATCTGCGGAAATGTATAGAGAATACAGAGGTTCTGTAAAAATATGCAGAGAAAACAGTCTAGAAATGTGAGCCTGCGTTGGGTACTTGGGATCGACTTACTTATATTTTCAAAGTTGTTTAGACAAAATATTATATACAGAGATTAACAATTGAAATGTTTCAGTTGCTGTGTTTTCCAAATTAGATTACCGTTACGCATTTACAGCTAATGATCAAGTATATTGTGTTCACACATTTTGATATTCGTTTTCTATGAAACGCGTCAGCGAGCCAGTGTAATAAGGATTCTTATTCATTTATATTATTTGTTTTTTGGTTTCATTACTCAGCGGTAATTATCAGTCACAAATTGACTGTAAATCTTGGTAAATCACACGTACATATTGTTAACTACATATCACATTATTTTAGCATAATTATTACGGCTTATTATGCTTAGCTTCAAGAGAACTAAAGAGAAAGAGCGAAGTTTTTTCATTTTTAACGTGAAAGACGGGGATTTTTTTAAGTGAAGAATTTGGGAAGGGTTTGTTTAAGATTTCATGAGTATGTGGTGGTGTAAGAGAAAGTTAGTGGAAGACAGGGTAAGACCCCCGGGACTCGACTAGTGATACAGTGTTGAGCGGCAAAATATGGGGAAGTGAGAAACCCGAGTTAGGCCACACTTGTTAAAACAAAAAAGGGCCCCTGTGAAAGCCCCTACCAGAATCTGGTCATCGGTACGAAACGTTGCTAAACAATTTCGCAAACAACTTGTAAAATGTTTTTGGGTTGCAAGCACACCACAACCCTTCTTGGATGCCAGAATGTCTTACGTTTGTTATTATAAATAAAGAATAGGTTGATGGGTGAAAATTTAAGAGAAAACGAGTTAAGTCCCTGATTAAATGCATGTTTATGTAGCACTCTCACTTGATTAACCAAAGTCCAAGCTTAGCAAACATGAGCTCTGAAACTTTTTACTTACTCGAACAGGAATTAGTTTAGCCTAGCTTTTAAAGTAGCACTGTGCACTTACACGTAGCCTAAGTAAACTAGTTTATCTGTCACATTAATCTCATTTCCATGCGCTTGATGCAGAGTCTTCATACAATAGCTTACTGCTGGAGACACTTGTTTTCTCTTTGTGTAATGTAACACCTTAAAGGTAATAGCGAAATAAAGGAGAAAAGATAATAAAAATTTTTATCAGGGTATATTTCACAAGCAAGAAAGCTGCATCATTTTATCTAGTTCCAAGAGTTTGTTCGAAGGTTTGAATTTGTGGAGATGACTTGTGAATCTCCAAATGTACCTTGAATGAAATAATTTCACTGTGTAGCGTAACTGCAAGCTGAGAATACCCTTCAGGATTGTGTCATGCCAATCGCACATCAATAACGTAACGATTTCTTCTGTAAGTATTCCTCCGGCTTCATCCCTCGAGAACTGGTAGGCGTATGTGTGGGTGTCGTGTGACGTGAGCGTGAGTGAGAATGGAGGTTTGCGTTTGCAAGCGTTTATACGTTACGTTTAGGGTAAAGTGAGGTGGGTATGCTACTATAAGGGTGCGGTAGTTCCGCTTAGTGTAGGGTGTGTTTGGGACGCTACGATAAAGGTGGAGTGCGGTTAGTGTAGGTGTGGATGAAGTAGGAATAGGGTACGTGTGGTCGTGAGCGACGGTGTAGCTTGGTGTGAGTAATGATTTTGTGAGCTTGAGGATAGATGAAAGTGAGATGTTCTTATCTTGGGCTTGGGGTGAAGGTGAGGATGTTTAGGGGGTGAGGAGGGTGAGGTGTTGTGACTTTGGGCGTGGTGTGAAGGTGATGAGATGTGATGTTAGGGCGTGGTGGTGTCCTCGGGGCCAGGTTGTGACAGCCTGAGGGGTAGAGAGAGAGAGAGAGACAGGGAGGTCCACCCGTCCGCCCACCAACCAACCTTTGCTCTCATCATTTGGCCCAGCAAGCGACCAAGTTCCTCAAGTTTTAATTAAAAGTCGGCCGGAGCGCCGGGCCCTCAGAGCCATGTTCCCCCGACAATTTGAGAGGTTCCTCGTCAAACGGTGCTAATCAGGGACGCTCGTAAGGCTCAATTTACAACCTCAAGATTGGGGTCGTCGATGGTAATGACGGAAACCCAATTTTTTTCTTATGTACGCTCTTGTTTTCCCCCGACGAGGTAGCACCGACTACGTAATTTGTTTCTCATTTTGTTTGACTTGTTTGACAAACAAGTGAGATTTGCCAATGTGTTTGTCGGAGGCCAAGAACGTAAGAAAAAAAAAAAGACGCACGGAGATTGTTATTCTTGTAAGTTACGCCCGACGGTGCATGGAGTTATTGTGGACCCGTGTTAACACCATTAGACGACGGTACGATCCATTGAACACAACGGTACGATCCCGGAGCGTGATGGTACGATCCTTTGAGCGTGACGTGGAGGTCTGTGAGCGTGACGGTAAAGATCCTTAAACACGACGATACGACTGACTGGAAGCACGGTAGCTCGCCTGGCCTGTGAAGCCAACGGGTTCAGGTCAGACGCCAAGTCGTCACATTACTTCGTGCTCTGGGGTCGTACCATTATGCTCAGAGATCGTACCGTCGTGCCCTAGGGTCGTACCATTTATGCTCAGAGTATAAAGCTCTCTTACCCTAACACACAAATAGTTATCACACACACACACACACACCAGAAATGTCAGCCATGTAAGCAGAGGTCAAGAGCAAATGCAAGCTATTGAGATGGAAGGCGGCGGTGTTGCTAGCAACCGCTGCTGCTATTAATCAAGCCAGAATTGAGAGCCATTATCCATCTTGGGCCGTCGTCATTACCATCATTTTTCACGAGACAAGTTAGTGAGAAGGAAAACTTGTGCCAACCTCCCTCCCGCTATAGATCGGTAGCCAGCTTAATCGCTTGTTTATATATATATTTCTCCCACCGGCCACCAGATGGAGTTCGGGAGGAGGGGGCGGTAAGAAATAACGCCAGCCACTATTTTTCTTCCCTATTGGGGACGAGTCCAGTTTTATGAAGGTTTCCCGTTCTCGGGTTTCTGTAGAGAGGAACCTTACTTAGAAAACCATTGGTTCCTCAAGGAAGGACTCGCTTCCTCGTTTCCGTGATTGGCATTTTGGAGTTCAAATGAAGAAGCTTGTGTGTCGTTAGTTTTTTTTTGGGGGGGTTCGTTTGTTTGTTTGTTTGTTTGTTTTTTCGAATCGCTGGAAATACGAGAGTCGAGATTTTGAATTATGCCAAACGGGAGGTGAGAAATGATCCCCGCAGGTGTGCCGGTATACTTCACGGGGGATCAATTTGTCTCTCGCGTCACCGATTTACGAAAAAAAATATATCAGTAGATAATAGATGGCGTTTATGGTGCGTCACCATCAGATGGTGAGTTAGTGAAGAAGAAGTGGCGCAGGCTCTTATTACACACACACACACACACACACACGCTCGCTCGCTCGCTCGCTCGCTCACTCACTCACTCACTCACACACGCTCGTTCACTCACTCACGTACTCACAACCCCGCTTTCACCATCCACCATCACACACGCACCATCCATTGGCCCACAACTTGCACCCAGTAACATACACACTCACCACCCGCCACAGCCTACACACACCCTCTAGGGCAGAGACCAACAGCCCTAAGACCAGCTGGTGAAGTATCACGCCCGCTGGTTTTAGGACAGAGCCTTGGATATACTGTGCCTTATGCGAGTAAGATATGTCGCTCTTTTTTTTTTCTTCTTCTTCTCAGCTTTGAATATTTAAGCTTATTGCTTCGTGGTGCGATTACTGGCTTGCATTCCAATACGCACACACGCCACCACCCTTGCGCTCCCACACGACTCTTAAACACACACACACACACACACACACACACACACACACACACACACACACACACACACTCCCTCACGGAGCATTTATGTAACATCATGGTAAACAGACTCCAAGCTCTAAGCAACGAAGACTGCCGAGAAAAAAAGTAACAAAATGTATTTTTCCTCCGTAAAAGAAAAGAAGTACTTCAGAGAAACTAAATATAATTTTTTTTCATCCATACTTATTTTACCGTTTCCCACATAAGCGAGGAAGCACCTGGATCGGACGAAACAACGGCCCCAGTTTCCCTCAAATCCACTCCCTAGCGGTCGTGTAAAAGGCCAAGTAACCATAGCCTACCATCTATAACCATGCCCCACGTACCACTCCTCTTGCGCTAAGCTAAACCACTGAAACGTTAAAGAGTACAGCAGAATTCTAAGCATCAAACTTTAATCATGAAATGAACACCATCAACGAGTTTACAGAAGCGAACGGGTCCGAAGAGAAAAGGCCTTTGGGGACGTCAGAAACAGCGTCTGGTCCTATGGTGATGAACTGGAGTCAATCTTCTGCAGTAGAAGAACAGGTCCTCAGGTAACAAACAGCCTTGAGGACCTCCAGGAACAACACCTCAAAACATTAAGGGCTCACGATTCGATAAAGACCCAGGGTGGGGTCTGCCTATGCTGCAGCAGGCGAACACCGCTCCTCAGAAACAGCCTTTAGTGTCGCCAGTAACAACACGTTAAAAGATTTTCTCGTGTCCAAAAGTTCACCTCCTAACTGATTCCCCCCGAAGCTAAAGTTTTCCAATAGGATGTGCCGCGCGACCTCATTAATCAGTGTGTGTGTGTGTGTGTGTGTGTATTTGGATCGATCCTTCTGGCCGCTCTCTGATCCACTGCGTCGGGCCTGGCCCCCCACAGGATCCTGTCCTAGTGATCCACGATTCTCGAGGTGGTCGCACCGTTCTTCCCCTCAGATCCACGCTGCTGACTGGGGGCCCTTCCGTTTGTCTTTATTGATCTACGCCACTGGATATTAACAGATCATCCTTTCCTTGTGATCCACGCTCATAAACGTGGACATTCCATTGTTGTCTTCTGATCCACGCCAGTGAACGGTGGCCGAAATATCCCTTCATCATTGACCCATGCCCCACATCATGGTCGCAATTTACTCCATTGATCCACGTCGCCGGCCCTGACCACACTGTCCTGTATTGATCCACGCCACTTGACCGCGGCCGCATCCCCTTCTCGATCCACCATGCTGAATAAATGGCCAGCATGGTTTATCTTTAATGATCCACGCCGTTGGTCATGGGCAGCACGTTCATCTTTAATGGTCCACGCAAATGGTTCGGAGCTCAGCATTCTCCTTCGCTGATCCGCGTCGCTGACCAAGGCTTTCAGCACACCACGCTGCTGACCCACCACCACTCTGATCCAGTGAGCGTTCACTACCTCTCGCACGTCCTCATCCACACTCTACTTGCGATAAACCAAGGCAGTCCATAGGGAACGCGTGGTTGCATTTCATACTGGACCATCCATTAAGAAACTGTGGCATTCATATCAAGCAGGGTGATTAGGAGGAGGGTCCAATAGTGGATATACATGAATATAAGCCTTTAGTATAATCCATTTTCTAAGAAATGACAGCATGATTAACCATCACAAAACAATCATAATTTTTAAGCTTGCAGAGAAGTGAAATCCAATAATTGGTGCACTTGTTACTTCTGGCAAGGAAGACGCCGCAAGCATGGGGCTCAACTGGCAATAGCCGCTGGTACGATCCACTTGTTTAGACTAACATCACGACTGTACAACACAAGAATGAAATCCACATGCTTGGACACAGCTGCAATATTGATACGGAAGATGGAAGCGTAAGATTCATTAGGAGTGTCCAAAAATGTAATGCAATGGTCACCAAAAACAGCAGCAAGATCGATTGGTTCTCTTTCCCTCTTCTCTCTCTCTCTCTCTCTCTCTCTCTCTCTCTCTCTCTCTCTCTCTCTCTCTCTCTCTCTCTCTTCCGTGTCGGAGGCTCCAGTCACTTACAAAAGTTCTTATCAAGACGCGACATTAAATGAAGCTTGAGAAAGGGAGCTATAGAAGCCGAGGGAGAAGAAGGAAGAAAGAGGAAGAAAGAGTTCTTGAAGAAGTGGAAGTTTTGCGGACGATCACACAGTACGCAGTAGCTTTGCTTAGTATTAAGTGGTCTTACCTGATGGCACAGAAATGCAGTCAGTCAGTGCATCACACCGACGAATCCACTCCCCTCCCCCCGGCCCCAAAGCAAGACAATACAACAAAAACAAAAGTCACTGAAATGGAGAGATTTAAGTGTGCTGTGCTCTTCCTAATGTTTAAGAAGCTAAATTTTTAAAACTTGAGGACAAGATGTCAAGTAAGTTGAGACTCTTTTAAGTTATTTTCATAAATGAATATTAAATCCTATTAATATAGTGTATCTTTTCTTTTGATATTAGAAAAGCAAAACGCTTTAAAATAATATTTATTATTTCTCTGGAAGTATATTCTACGTTTTTGACATACCTAACTGAAAGCGTAACTGTTAAAGGAAGATGAAAATTTTTTATCGATATTTTAGTGTTGATTTTTCTTATATTAAATATTTTGATTTTAAGATTTTGAACTTGAAAATTCAAGTTTATATATATATATATATATATATATATATATATATATATATATTTATATACCCGCAACGTCTTGGGCTATAAGCTCAGCAGAGACCGAAGCATCGCTCGAGTAATAGTAGCGTTTTCTATTTCATGGAAAATCAGAAAACGTGATGGATCATGGACTTATTAAGGAGGTTGGTGTGACTTTACCCCAACCCTGGAGGCAAGGGAGGAGTTTAGAAAATCCCATTTGGTAGATAGCAAGTAAACATCACTGAAGAAAGGGGCTGTGGAGTGCGACAGCAGTCACTTTTCAAGCATTTATCCTTCGCCTAGTCTTGTACTCTTTCATCTTATAGTAAAGATAAATTTTACCAACACGTTATTTCGCCATGTGTTCCAGACTGATTTGCCCTTTACGTTACAAATTCTTTGGTGTCTGGGGAGCAAAAGACTCTTGCGCCATTATTGGTGAAGCGGCCAGAGAGCTTCATTAAGAATTCAGACTTGGGTGGCTGCAACTTTGACAAGGGAGAGCGAGCCTGGACCATTAATCAGACGCGCCGCCCGTCCATTCCGGGGAGGCCGCGCTATCTATCAGTGACCCAGGCAGTCATGGTGCTGCCACACTGGCACTTCCTCACAGATTTCTGTCCCCGGTTGTATAAGGGAGGACGGGAAAGATGTCCCATGATAAGACTGCAGTCAGGAAGACAAGGAAAATACCGAGCAGTTTATAGCCTTTATCACAAGGGTTGTCCATCTAGCACATACGAAGGGGGGAAACATTAGTCTGCCATCATTCTATAACCCGGCGGATGACATGATAGTTAAATGGACATAATTTTAAGATATGAATAAATGTATATCCACGGACACACATGAAACCAGAAACTATTAAACCAGTCAAATATTCCGTTTCGTAAACCCACTTTTATGTCAAAGTATTCTGGCAGAGAATATGAAGAAAGTAACTTCCTTGAGGGACGAGAGTCTACGTTATTAGTTGTGGACGAACGAGGCTTCAAAAGCCGATCGAGCTAAAATCGACATCATAAAGTGATGGGCTCGCCTTGTTGCACTTGGTCACTGCTGCAGCAGCTGGTGGTGTTGGTGGGTGATGGCAGTGGTTGGTGTAGGTTGTCGCCTCCCTCACGGGCGTTAGAGGGTGTTACTGTTAAGAGTGTAGCGGGGTCTTAGTTTCAAAGCTGGAGGACGGTGTTCCAGAGTGTGGGAGTCTTCTTGATCTCCGGCGCGGTGGCAAATGAAAAAGACACACAAACATGAAAAATACACACCCAGATTAGGCTAAGCATCACTACTTTAGTCATCCAAGTGGGGGGAGATAGAAAGATCTGTCAGAGACGTTTCACCAGCGGTAACTAAGATTAAACCTGAGCATCGGGGAAGAGGATGGAAGAAAGAAGATAGAGGAGATTCATGATTACAACTTTCAAGTTTCTAGATCGATTTGAACGTCGTCGGTAATGGAGGGCTATGTTAAATGGAGAGGAGAACCAGTCAGCTCAAAGAAAACGAGTAACTGGGCAAGACAAAAGAGTCAGAAGAGGTGTGAAGACATATTTTTGTAGAAAAAGAGTTGTAGGTGAAGGGAACAAGCCAACTGAAGGGGCAATGAATGCAGAGAGCTTCAACAAGTTTAAGAAATTGTGCAATGAAAAAGAAAGTTTAAGAAATGGGGACCGGCGATTGTAAAACTTCCATTCCGTATCCCTGTATAAGCGGTTTTCCATAATTGATACTTTGAATTTTGGATCTTCACTCAAGGAATGCGAAACTTTTGAAATAATTTATTTTCAAATGGTAATGGAATTACTGTAGCAGGGCGCCCAGCAGCCATGGGGTAGGATTACTGTACTCGCTGCAGCTTTGTTTAGATATATTGCTGAACCCTGATTTAAAGCGCATCATGTTTATGATCCGCATTTGGTGTCAGGATTTGATATCACCCGCATCTAAATTCACGCCAGTTGTGTCTAGATAGATAGATAGATTGGCAGAAAGTGAGTTCATAGTACCAGCTTGTTCTGTGTTGTCATCGTTTCGTGGAGGTATGTGTGAGCTTGGATGCTTAGCGTTGCCACCTGTCCGTGGCCAGGGTCCCGCCTTCATCTCTGGCAGCTAAGACATCCATTCCCTTTCCTCCATGAGGATGAAATCTTATAGTCCACAGTATTACTTTCGTAAGGAAAGGAGATTGTACTCCACAGTATTACGTTCGCTAGGGAAGGGAGAGTTTGCAGAGCTGTGTAAAATATAGGTGGATTCCTGTTCGGAGTGGTCTTTCCGTCCGAGACAAAGAAGCTGTGCGAAGATTTAAAGAAAATCAGTTGGAATTTTTACGTAAAAGAAAGATATCTAGTCACATAATTACATGCCAGTAGTCGAAGACCAGAGGCTGATGCCAAGTATAATAGATTAGATTGTACTTTGGATCATAACAGAGTTAGCTTGTGTTTTTACAGTTGTTTAGAACTCTTTGTATTAATATGAATACAGTCGCGAGATATTGTTCTTTACTGTGAGTATTGTTCATTTTATAATTTTCTTGAAATCGGCCAGCACACATAAATCCTTCGCCTTCCTACCGCACCGTGACCACTGCGCGATTGGAACACGCTTTCTTTAGCCCATCAGCTTAATGAATGCACCGGTGCCACTCTGTAGCACAACTGTACGACCCTTGAAGCATGGCGGTGCGGTACTTCTGAAAACGACAGGTACGATTTCTGGATAGGAAGGCGTCTCCTGTGAGGTTCGTGTCAAAGGCCACTCCATTGTACCCTAAAGTTTGTCTCCTCGTGTTCAAAGAGGTTAGCAAATAGATCTTACAGTATTTCCACCCCCTTTCCCCTGTCCTTGCAACAACCACGGTCAGTTAATCTCAGACCATGGAGGGACCCCAGCCAATTTCTTATATTGTAGATCCTTGTATTGCAAGACATGAAAACGGAAATTACGAACCTTTCCGCCCCATTAGGGAAAAAAATGCAATATACAGCCATGCTGGTGTCTTCTGTGTTGAACTACTCTTTGGTCTGCTCTCTATATGTACTTGTGAGAGTTTTCTTCTCCGTTTATTTGGCGTCTTAATTGACTGGTTGTTTATGATTTGAAATGGTGTCACATTAGCTACTTGTAGACGTCACAAAGTCTAATATCGTTGAAACTTGAAAGTCATCTTCTGTTAGTCCTTCGACCGAAGTTTCATGTCTTCCTGTGTGCTTCATTAATCTGTTCTTTTTCCTCTAGATGCGAGGAACACGGGCAGTGCAAGAACGGGACCTGCATTTGTATGACGGGCTGGAACGGCCGCCACTGTACGTTGGCCGGCTGCCTCAACGACTGCTCTGGCAACGGCGCCTGTGTCATGGAGAACGAGGAGTGGGTATGTCGCTGCCAGGACGACTGGGAGGGCCACGACTGTTCCGTCAAGCTTGAAACCAACTGTGATGACAACAAAGACAATGATAATGGTAAGTGTGTGCAATATGGAACTGATAATTGCTTGGAACTTCTTTCTAATGTATATTTGCTGAATAACGTTTCAGTGAACACAGTTTTGCAAGGATTCTATCTTTCTGTTCAAATATTTCATGGTTGGCCTCATTTTGTATTTTAGCCACTATGAAGGAATATAATCCTGACCACAGGGAGAGCCTGGTACTGCAGAAACTAGCAGCAGGTCACACATGTGCTCTTCCTTATTGTATATGACGAAGTCATTTTGTGGTGCGCATTCCCTTATCCCTATAGAGCTATTAACACTGCGTTACGACCTTTGAACACGACGATACGACCCTTAGGTGTGATTTCTTGGTTTTTAACCTGACCCTTCGAAGGCTAGGCCCTCATTCCTGAGTCGTTTTAAGGGTCAGGTCAAGGGTCAGGGGTCGTACCATCGTGTCAATAATGTCCTCATGCCCAGTTTATTTCTTGATTGATTGATGTACTTCATTTATTAATTGATTATTTTCTATAACCTTGATTTTGTATAATTTTCTTATATTCATTTGAGGAGGAGAGTAGTATACTACCTCGTCCTTTTGATGTACCTATCAATAAATAACTAGCTAACTAACTCATGCCCACATCCTTTATCCTACACGATGTTATATAAGAATGAGGCAATGTGTAGAGGAGTGCACCCCTAGCTTGGTAATGAAGATCATATCTTCGTACAGACGGATTGGTGGACTGTGCTGATGCCGAGTGCTGCACTTCCGTGGCCTGCAAGGACTCCACCCTCTGTCTTACTTCTGTCGACCCCATCGACATCCTCTTAAGGAAGCAGCCGCCAGCTGTCACCGCCTCATTCTTCCAGCGGATGCGCTTTATCGTTGAGGAAGGTTCCGTTCAGAACTACGCCGAGGGTTCCGCTTTCAATGCAAGGTAAGGAATATGGGCTCCAGGATGAATCATACCGTACAACATGTGTAAGGTGGGGTGGGAGGGGAGATTAATTGTTTTATCAGGCGTAATGAACAAATTCATCGTAAAACAAATTTGACGGATAGAATATGTTTTAAATGCAGGTCATTTTGTCGTTGATCTTATGACACATTTATTGCAGTTTAGAAGAAATTTGTTCCCGTCTCCATTTGTATCCGTCATGGCAATGGGATGCAACTTCTAATGAATCTGAGGACACTAGTGGAGTTTAGTATCGTCAATGATTCTGGTTTATTTCATTTATTGTTTTGCACACTTCTTGACTGAGCTAGTCCAAAGAACTCTACTGGTATGATATTTATATTATAGTATCGTCACAGTTTCGCTAGGGATGTTTAAGGGTACATATTGTATTACTTGTCTTAAGTTCTTCCAGGTTTCCTGCTCGTAATATTTCATAGACTGGTACAAACCTAAAATTCTGTCGGTATAGTGGGGTAATGCCTTGTGTCATGCTTATTTTGTTAGATAAAAGTTTTTTTTAATTATTGAAAGGTAGATTGACAGCTGAAATCCCAGTGCTGTGTCAAGTATCCATAGAAAATTGTTTCAGAGGCCATAATGTCTGTTGGCCCTTCAACCACCATTGTATCATTTGTGATGGGTGAGGCGGGTGAGCTTGTGCTTTGTGTGTGAAGATAGTATTCATGTGTGTTAGGGTAGTGTTTCCTGTATGTTTTGGGTGAGGCTGATGTTTCTGTTGTGGCTGGTGTTACCTGTGTGTTGTTGTTGAGGCTGATTCTGACTGTGTGTTACAAACCAAACTACCAAACGGCTCTGGTGCCCTAAACCGCCTTCTCCACCCCATGTCTGCCACTCACAGTCTGTCTGGCCTAGACGCAGCCGCCTCTGTGCCCGTCAGCGATTCCTCCTTTCCCTTGTCTCTGGCTGCTTTGTTCCATCTCCTGAAACACCCAAGCCGTCCCTGCCACTTCCCCTCTCTCCTCACCATCCATGCCTATTTCTCTTTACCTACCATCGCTCCTCCTCCCAAATGGCCACTCCCCTTTACATCACGGGCCTCTTCCATCCTCACCTACCTTCAAGTACCTTCTCCCTAACACATGTCCATCCTGTCTCATCCTGCCTCACAGCTTACCCCGGGATCTCCCTATCGATACACTTTGCCTTTGCTTTCCTCCTCCTCTTCCCTCTCACTCCACTCCCTCCCTCTATCAATCCCTCCTGCACTATTCACCACATATCCACCAGTACTCCTCTCACTCTGCATTTCTTATTCCACCACTTCTCCATTTGTATTTCCCTCGCTTCCACTTCCCCATCTGTATTTCCCTTACTTTACCACTTCCCCATCTGTACATCCCTCACTCCATCACTTCCTCATCTGTCCAACCCTCACTCCACCACTTCTTCACTTATGCCTCTCTCAATCCATCACTTACATATCTGTACCAGAGAAGGTGGCAGCTTCTAAAAAGTCAGGGGGAGGGGAAAAGGGGGGGCTCACTGGAGCAGAAGCCAGTGATCTGAAGGCGACTATGCAGCATACTGCAGTTCTATACAAGTAAGTCTAAACAAAATGAGTGGGCTGAACCCCCCTGCTTCTCAAAGTAGGGGGGGGGGGGCTTCAGCCCCCCCTCCCCCCATTTGCTGCCACTATTGTTTGCCTCCCTCTCCACTAACTCCTTACCTGTACCCCTCTCACTCCAGCATTACCCTATCTGTACTCCACCAAATCCCCATCGGCACTTCCTTCACTCGGCTGCTTCCCCATCTGTACTTCCCTCACTCTACCACTTTATCGTCTGTGCCTTCCTTACTATACCACTTCCACATTTGTCCATACCTCATTCCACCATTTCTCCATCTACATGTCCCGAACTCCATCTCTTTTTACCATATGTACCTCCTTCACTTCACCACTTCTCCATCTGCACTGCTCACTCTTCTTCACTTCCCAACACTCTCAGCATCTCTCCACCAACTTTGTTATATCTCCAGGGACACTCCAAAACCTTACAAACACTGCTTCCCACAGTCCATAACCTCCATTACCTCCCACTGTCCCTATCCTCCCATTACTTCCCATGGTCCCTACCATCCATTACCTCCCACAGTTCTTACACTCCACTTCCTCCTTCACTTTCTACCCTGCAATACCTCCCATGGTCCCTTCTTTCCACCACCTCTCATAATCCCTACTGCCCACCAACTTGCATAGTCCCTACTTTACATCATGTCCCAAAGTCCCTGCCCTCCACCACTTTTCACAGTCCCTACCTTTCACCACCTTCCACAGCCCCTACCTAACACCATCTCCCATAATATTTGCCCTCCACCACCTTCCACAGTCCCTACCCTCCAATATTCCCATATTCCCAACACTCCACTACCTTCCAGTGTTCCTACCCTTTACTGCCTCCTACTGTTCCTGCCCTACACTACCTTCCGAATATCCTACCCTCCTTTATCTCCCATAGTCCTTACACTCCATTACCTCCCACAGTTCCTACACTGTACTACCTCTCACAGTTCCTACCATACACCACCTCCAAGAATCCCTACCCTCCACTGCTTCCCACATTACCCATACTCCACTGCCTCCTGAGTCCCTGCCCTCCACCTCCTCCCACAGTCCCTGGACAGGAAGGTAAAATAAAGAACCACACGAAAGTTTTATAGATCTATGGCTTAGATTTATCGAAGGGTGTGGGTGGTTTGTTGAATATGTATTTTTGGTACTGTATCTATATGCCCCCAAAGTACTGTGTAGTGTTTCTATGTATTGGATTAGAAAGAAAGAAATTGTCTAACAAACATTCATCATGTGAAGTGATAGATGAGTGGTATTTTTCTCAAGGGTTTAGGGCTTTGAAAAAACCAGGTGTGTTCCAAATTTGTCATGCTGGTTATATCTTGAATTTGTCATTTTTTTTTTTTTTTTTTTTTTTTTTTTTTTTTTCTCCATAAATGTCTACCACATAGTTTTATGTTGTCATAGATTTTTTTCAGTATATACATTGTATGGGTATGTCTTGTTAGTGACAAATTTCATTACCTTTTTCTTTACCCTCTGCAACCTGAATAATTGTGTTTTGGAGGTCAAGTGGATGGCTGGTGACTGAAGAGTACTGCAGAGTGGGAAGGATCAAATAGCCTTTACAAGATTTTGCTTCTCCAAGGAGTGTTAGAACTGTAAAATCTACACAACATTACTTTCTTTTTTACTTTTACATACACTCTACTACTCCCACAGTCCCTGCTGCATTGGCTCATCACCCTCAACCTAACCTTATGTATTCCCTTCCATGGTCCAGTCCTTCCCTCCCATATTGTTTTCTCTCTCCCACACTAAAGCTGCCTTCTATGCAAACCTTAATTGCACTGAGGCTCCAACACCAGAGTCTACTCCCATCTTATCTCCATTAACTCATGCTTCTTCCCACTAATCACTCATACATTCCACTTGCCTAGGGATTATTGAATACTGCCAAGAGAGGGGATAGGATCACTTGTCATTGGAATGTGGCACTTGAAGGGAGTTCCTACTGAATCATGTTTCATGGATGACCTATCAGCTGTTATTCAACACCAGAAGGAAATTCTTGCTGGATCTTTCTTCAAAAGTAATATGTCTGCTGATTATTTTCAGAAGCTCCATATGAGAAGGGGTTTATTACTGTTTCTGTAGTTCTCTGTTTTATTCTTCTTGTGTATGCTTTGTTCACCTTAATGTGATGGTGCTGGTGATGATATTGGAGGTTGTGTTCCCCCCGGCAGTAATCATGTGGGTGTTTTAAGGTTGTTCCCATCGTTGGAAACTCCTTTTCATTACCACATTCCAGTGGCATCTAACCCTGGCCCTGTGGTGGTGCTTGTGATGATATTGAAGGTTGTGTTCCCTATTAGTAGTGATGTTGGTGATGTAATGTCCTGAGGCTTTGCTTTACTAGTAGTTATATTGCCATTGTTAGAGGTTGTGCCCTGCTGTGGTGCTACTACAGGTATTGGATATTGTACCCTGCTGCAGTTCAGGCTCTAATGTAGAAAGTTATGCCCTGCTTATGATGCTGTTTCTGGTGTTGGATGTTGTGTCTTGGAGGCAGTTCCAGTTCCAATAGTGGTATTGCTACTGGTTTTGTAACTTGTTCCCAGTTGGTGGTGTTGCTGCTGTTGGTATTGTGGCTTATCCCAGTTGGTGGTGTTGCTGCTGATGGTATTGTGGCTTATGCCTCAGTGAAGGTGCTGCTACTGGTATTGTAACTTGTGTCCCTTTGATGGTGCTGTTACTGGTGTTGTAGCTTGTATCCCATTGTTGATACTGCTAATGGGGTTCTAGCTAGCGCCCTGTAGGCGATGTTGTTACTGACTTTCAAGAATAAGCACAGCAAGTGATAGCAATGTTTTGGGAGGTTATACTTTGCCAATGGTGTTACTGTGGCTTAAAGTTCTGTATCTCTGGTATGATATTGGATGCTATGTACTGCCAATGATGACAGTGATATTGCTTTGAGGTGGTATCCCGTGGGCAATGTCCCTGTTTTAGAGGCTTTATGGAGCTATTAAGGATAATGTTGGAGGAGGTTGTTCCCCACTGGTAATGGCACACCCCATTCTTCCTCTAACAATGAAACAGTTGCCCTATACTCAACAGCAGGCCCTAGAGGAGGATAACAGTTCCATTAAGGTGAGGTGTTAATCTTGAGGAAAAATGAAGGCCTTTGCTGCATTTCTTGTGTCTTTGGCAGTGTCAGATGCATGATGGCCATTCAAAGTCAGTTATGTTGATTAGCAATGGTGATTATTGTCGATCTTGAATAGAGACAAATTTTTTTTGCTAATGTGTTTTGTGAAATGAGGTGTTGATGGAGACTGTCTTGCCCACCATAAGTTCATTAAGATTGGTCGGGTGTACTTTGGTTGCACAAGAAGGCTTAATTTGGGGATCGGAAGCCTTTATATCATGATAGAAAGGAACACTGATGTTCCTTTCCCATGTGTGTATCTTAACAATAGTTTATGTTCTCCCAATACTTGCGTGGTAACTTGACCTCACCTAAGAAGCTGTCTTATTGAATTATGATAATTGTGGATGTGTAAACAATATGGTACCATACTCTTTTTTTTCAGGTGGCTGTTTTTGAACATAGTGCCACACTCTACTATGAGTTAACAATACCTCATTCTGTATTTTAGGTGAACTTTACAAATACGGCTGCAATAGATTTCTTCTCATTGATAGAGTTGCAATATTTTGTATGCACTTAATGGGCACTCTAGCATTCACCTTTAAGCCCTACATTTTCTCTTATCAAAAAAGTGATTCCCCACACACTTTGTAAGAGATGTTGTGATCTAAACACATAGATGTCACTCTTGATTTAATTTCTGTTCTAACATGATTACTTATTGGTACATAAATCTAATAACATTTTTAGGAAATGGATTACTTGTTTTCTTATCAGGGCTGCCTCTCTGCTTGTCTACCCCTCCTAGTAGTTAGAGAACTTCAGTTCCTTTGTGCATCCTTGTTCATTTAGGCTTCTAATTTGAATTTTTTTCAACTGTTCAGTTCATAGTCTGTTTCTTACAAGGAAACATGGATGCTAAGGACACATTGTTCAGTTCAAAATTGTGCTAGTTAGATCTCATATTTCTTTTCTTTTCTTTCTTTTCTTTTCTTTCTTTTCTTTTCTTTTTTTTTTTTTTTTTTTTTTTTTTTTTTTTTTTTTTTTTTTTTTTTTTTTT
>JAYMFT010407366.1:0-18487 GCA_038088735.1 Panulirus argus | reverse complement strand
TATATATATATATATATTATATATATATATTATATATATATATATATTATATATATATATATATATTATATATATATATATATATCTATATATATATATGCTATTAGTTATACCGCAACGAGAACTCCTTTGTTGGGCCCCCGCGGCCTCGCGTCTTGCTTTCCAATCAGGAGCAGGAAAATGGTGGACTCCTCTTGAGCAAAATAGTTTTTCGACGAGAATGTGCTCCATTTCGTCCATTCACAATGATGTAGTCTCGCCGAAGGTTGAGTTTTTCACTAGCGGTGTAACCTCATTTAGGTGGAGTTCGGAAACACACACACACACACACACACACACACACACACACGTATATATTAGTAGTGTAAACTTGCCGATATAACTACCTATTGGGAGCCGGATTCTCGATGGGAACCCTGAAGTCCGTGCTGACACATTTAACATCTTTATTCCATACTTCAGGCTCACAGTCAGACGTTTTAGATTTTTCACAAACCATAAACACTGAGCTGCGATAATCATGCACTGATGGTTAGGGGCTTAGCGGAATACAATACGCTTGCGAAGCAAAACTGAGAATTATAAAAGAGAAATGCTATTAAATGGACCACATTTAGGTAACTGATTCAGATGTAAACAGTGAGAGTATTATATGCCTCAGTATGCAGACAAAAATAGTCAGAGAACCTAAATTTGAATAAAAATGTGCAATAAAGTTGGGGTGATAGTATAAGAATATTGTCCTACGATTAAACAAAAAGTATCATCGAGTTTTAGCCGTTGATTTCAACCTGTGATAATCTTTGTATTATTAAAGAAGAAAGAGAAAAAGGAGAACAAAGCCTTGTGAGGAGACTTATTTAACAAATTAATGTTGGCGGAAGTTAAGCTATAACCTAACATTCATTTCTCATTTCTTCTACACAAACACCCTAGAATACACGTTACAATCGCATTTTACAATGTCCAGCGTTTTGAAGTCACTATATTGCATAATGTGATCATACTCCTCTAGACAACATGTTTTACAATAGGGACATCTTCCAACTCCCTCAGTATGGGTAGAACGAAGACATTAAGAGCGGTATAGCGCTATACCGGATGGACACGGGTACCGTCACATCACGATTGAGCATTGAGGAAGACATCTGAGTAATGATGTCTGACGACTGTGTACCTTCAGTGAACAATGCAAGGCAATAGTTGCTTATTCTTAAGGAGATGGTAGGATGCATCTTAAAGACCTTCAGAACAAGAGGCGAAAAACTAATGGTAATGCCTATCACTGCTATAAAATTCTCACAGACAGAATACTGCTGTTTACTGATAACACCTTGCAAATCAGGAGAAATTGCAGACTTAGAAATTGTTGGAAGATCACCATTGATGCTTTGAAAATACTTACACTTAAAGATTATTCCTTACTGGCACGACAGGCATGTTATCCTTAATTTGCAGAGGTGCAATAGGTACAAGACGAGGAAATACCCTGAGCATCCGGGACCCTAGACTATTCAGCACATTGCCTCCACTGTATATCCACCGCGAGAAATACAGTGGAGAGATTCAAGAAAGCCTTGGTTGATTATTTACTGGCTGTACCAGACGAGCTGGGCTCTGGTGGCTGCTGCGTGGGCCTGCGGGTCGCAGCTTCCAACAGCCTGGTCGATCAACGTCTCAACCCAGCAGCCCGGGCCTAAGCCAAGGTCTGAGGGTAGGAGATTACCAAAGTCTACGCCGGTCAGTATGCTCCAGATACCCTTTTAAGACTACACTGAACCAGTTGCGTTTTTTCCAACTTTTCAAACATCGAATCAACAAGTCACAAGACCCGTCGTGCCAAACATACGTATAATCCCACAATAGATATTATGAACATCCGATCTTCATGTGAATTGTATCCACTCCACAAAGACGAACACTCAACACCACTACACTTCTTAACCTGTGGTACCTGTCTCTTTATCTGTCTGTCTGTCTGTCTACTATCTATCTATCTGGGAATGGGGTGGGAAGTGAGTCAGTTTCATCTTTGCTCTTGTGTGTCACTCGAGAGAGAAACTGGAGGAGCTTGTTTCCGAGTTTGGGAGAGTGTGTGAAAGGAGGAATTGGAGAGTTAATGTGAATGAAATTAAGGTTATGAACTTCAGCAAGGGGAGGAGGGGGACGACACAGGTTATGAGGTTCAGCAGGGGGGTGATACAGTTTCGTTTTAGTGTGGGTCTGAACGGGGGAGAGCCTTGAGGAAGTGGAGTGACGTCAATGCTTAGGAATAGAATGGAATTATGAGACATGAAGTGAGTCATACGTTGGGAGAGGTGGTAAAAGGTTCTGGAAGCGTGGAAAAAAGGCAGAAGTGAGTATGTTTTGTGCTAAAGTAGTCTGCAATGTTGTGTGTGTAAAAAAGAATGGAAGACGTTGGACTTGAAGGAAATTAATTGCCAGAGGGCGATATATGGTGTACGGGTTGACTATGTACAAAACGACAGTGTAAGAGAGATGTGTGGTGGTAGTGTGCGGAGTATGAACGAGAGAGTTCACTTGGTGTGCTTCACTGTTTTGGACATATAAATGGAATGAACAGAAAGATAGACTGACTAAGAGGATGTTCGTGTCAGAAATGGAGGATAGTAAGGAAAAGAGGGGTTAGGGGGGGGGGCGAGAAAATGGAAGGACGGAGTGAAAAATGCTTTGAGTTATCGGGGCTTAAACCTTGAAGGAATAAGGTGTGAATGGGATGGAACGAACAGGAGCGATATAGTGTACAGGGGAAGACGTGCTGTCAGTGGGCTGAAGCAGGATATATAAAGTGGTCAGAAAAGCCACGGAGTGGTCCGGGGGACACTTCGGTGTCTGTGCATTACAGATGAGTTATGGAGAGTGGATGTAAACAAATGAGGCCGTTCTTCATGTCTTGGCGCTGCCTTGCTAACGTGGGAAATAGATAGAAAGATAGATAGATAGATAGATAGATAGATAGATATATCTTACCTTCCTGCTCCACGATCCACTTCTGTGGGATGTCCACAGCTGATAATTATTATTTCGTAGTCCACATTTAAGAATCTTAAATGCCATAAATCTTAAGATTGATTTCGTGGAAAGATACGAATGAAGCACCATACCGTGTTGGTTGATCAATTTTTCCATTGCATTTCAGAAGTTTTAACCACACCTCTTCTTCCGTCCTTTGCCATAAATAATTCGGCATTTGTACAGCATTTTGAAATACCAGATAAATGACTTTTACAGCTAATTTGATGACAGCTGTTAACGGCTGTGGAAGATCAACAAGCAAACTCGTCATGTTGACCTCTTTTACTGTCGGGAACCGACACCCTCACCAGACAGACACATTGCCTTGACCTCCCCGGGTGTGACTAACCGTCTAAAGCCTCACTCATCAGGCAAACTCGTTTTCTCGGCAGTCACTGAATGTCTCCAACCCCACTTGCCAGGCAGACTTGGTATTTCGAGCCTCCTTACCGTCACTAGCTGTCGTAATCTAACCTTCACGTGAAATAGTGAACATCGCACAAATAGCTACGTGTTTCGTCGTCTACCAATATAAATCGGAAATACCTGTTACATTCCTTGCATTCTTGTCTTGAATTGATATACAAAATGGGTAATTGCATTGATATACATTGGTTCACATATGTCGAATTAGAGCCCTGAGATGTTTTTCAAAAATGTAACTCAGTGGCGTTTCTTGAGTGTTCCATGATAAGCCTCTTTCATATATTCCACTTGTGATACACACGTAACACACTCACCCACGCGCACCGTCTCATCAACATGCTTTAGTAGTGTCTTCTGCTGTGTCCTTGGTCTCGGCTAATACCTTTTCAAGATGCCTTACAGAAACTTTCTCCAATTTCATCTGTACTTATTTATTTCTCACCAAGTCAAAGCCACTTTTATACAAAGGAAACACTGGAAGTTAAAAACAGCAGACCAGTGGGTCGTTTCGAGGCTGTTTGTTTTAGATGATGATATCAGAAATTCGCAGATTATTGTGTGGTAAGAGTTAGATGGCATACAGATAATTCAAAGAAAATAGCGTGCAAATAATGGAGGTCATGGACTTGAAACGAAATATTTATCAAGTCTGTTCTTAAACGTATCCACAGTATTGCTCTCAGCTACTCTGATTGGCAAATCATTCCATATGCTGCAATCTTGTTGAAGAAAAAGTAGTTCGCCTCATTTGAGGTAAAACGTTTGCCCACGAGTTTGTATTCATTAGTAAGAGTGAAGTCAGACGAATCAAGTCATAAGTAGCTTGAAAGATCAAGATTATCAAAGCCTTTTATAATTTTGAGTACTTGTATTAGATCACCTCCTAACCTTCTCTTTTCGAAATTGGATAGATTTATGCCGTTTAATTGGCTCATAGAATTTGCTTTTAAGCCGGGAATCATCTTGTAGCTCGACGGTGCACTCTTTCCATTCTGGATGTCTTTTTTCAAGTAGGGTGACCAGAACTGAACGCAGTATCAAATGAGGACGAACCAGTTAATTATAAAGATTAAGGATGAATTCTTTGGATAAGAAGGATGATTTTCCTGAACTTAAATTCGAAGGCCCTGCCCATGAATCCAAGAATATTGTTCGCTCTTTTCACGGTTTGGTTTTAGGTCACCAGAGATTATCACGCACGTCTTTTACCTCATTTACCTTTTGTACTTTAACAGAATTTTTTACTGTAACTTGTCTTTTCGTTTTTGTTACCGATTTGTAGAACTTTGTACTTATCGATTTTAGAATTCACTCGCCACCTATGAGCACAGTCCATCAGTTTGTCTTGTCAGTTTGAAGCTGTAAACGTTCAAGTTTACTAGTAAATTAATTTCCAAGCTTGGTATCGTAAGCGAATTTTGATATCTTGCAATGCAGCCCTTTATCAAGACTGATACTTGTGGCACACCAGTTATTACGTTATGCCATTCTGAGGCTTGACAGTTAATCACAACTCTTTTGTTTGCGGCCAGTCAACCACTTTCCTGTCCGCCGAAGTTCAACCCCATCAATGCCAAGTGACTCCATTTTTTGGTAGTATAGCCTTGGATGCGGAACCTCATCGATTGCTTTTTGAAAACGTAGATTAATTACATCGACTGCGTTTACTTTCGTCACACATTTTGATTATATCATGGAAGAAATCAAGCAGATTTGTTAGAAAACCATGCTGAGAATCGCTTATGAAGTGGTGGTCCTCTATGTAGTTTACAGTTCTATCTCGAGCGATGGTTTCCAGAAGTTTTCCAGTTACAGACGTGAAGCTGATTGGACGATAATTACCGGGCAGTGACGTATTACATTTTTTGATTATCGGTCTTACTTTATCAAACTTCCATTCACCTAAAACTTTCCCCATACAAGTGACTTATTGAGAAGAGATGTCAAGGGCTTAACTATCTCATTTTTCGCCTCTTTCATTGTCCTCGGATAAAGCTTATCAGAGGCCTTCCGTGTTATTTATTTGCTTTTCCTTTATTGCTGATATTATGTCTTCATTTTTATGTCAGTTTGTTGCAAAACGTTCTCTTCTTTTATCAATGAAAATGGATTTGGGACATGATTTGTGTCTTTGATCGTAAATACAGATGCAGAATAGTCATTTAAGATTTTTGCCTTGGCATCGTTCTCTTGAACCAAGTCACCCAATTTACTGGATAATGACTCTTGTTTCTATCATAACTGTAAAGCTCCTTAAGGTTTCTTTTGATATTTTCAGCAATGTGTTCCTCATTTTGATGTTTAATTTGTCGTATAACTGTCTTACTTTCTCTACGCAAATTTACATAACTTACTCTACAATGTATGTTATTGGTCTCTTTGAGTTTCTTATACGCTACTTTCTTAGACAAATTTTATTTCATTTCACCGTTCCTTCACCTTGGCTTCGTTTTAGAAACAAACCGTCTGCTAAGCATTGGTACGTATGTTCCCTTTGCTGCTTTGAAAGTTTTACTGAAGGTTTTCAAGCTATGTTCATGTCGTTTTCATTGACCATATCATCCCAGGTTTCCTTGTCAAGAGCAGTGCGAAGATCATTAAGATTTGCAAGTTCAAGATCATGTTGACCAACATTACGCGCACTGTTGAAAGTGACCTCGAAAATAATTTGTCGGTGTTCTTTTGTACCAATCTTTCCTCAGCCTTCAACATTATTAACGAGCTTCTCATTTCTAGTGAGAACTAAACCTGTTACGTTCTCTTTACGAGTAAGTTTCTCGACTAATTGGAGAAGGCCACTGTACAGCAGATTTGAGTGGTTACCACTCCTGCAGCTAATGATGAAGTATTCCCTCCGTTTTAGATATCAGTATCTTCAAATCTCTTGCTGTGTTATAGTCTTGCTCATTGCAGCTTTCTGCTAACTGATCATAAGATCTTTCGTCTATTTCTGGTGTCTGTGCGTGGGGCTTATGAACTAGTCATACTGTTATTTTATTTAATCTCTACAAAAATAAAGACATTCTCAATTGCTATATATTTTTTTCTTTACTACGGGAATTAGATGAGCTTACTTTATTTCCCCGTCACTATAAAACAGAGTGAACCCCGGAATTGCGTATTCGGCGTGGAAATCTCTATTGTTGATATCTAAACAAGACTCGGAAATATCAGTCATATCGTGAATTCGCTCTTTTAGGCGAAGCTGAGACCTGTTTGGAAAGGTACTTAGGGTGTGTGATTTCATTTTTCTTTTTCACTAAAACGCACTTATGGACTCACTAAAGAGCCTAGAAAAACGTGCCGCTCCCACTTCATTCAGGTGTAGTCCGTCCTTTGTAAACATATCAGATCGCATGTAGAAATGCTGCCGCAAGTTTATGAACTCAAACTCCCACTTGAAAACAGAGGTTCACTGCTCTGTTGTGTAGACTGAACGCCTTACTAAAGAAGAACGTTCCGTTGTTGATCCTGGGAAGAACTCATGAAATCATTTTATTATTAGTTTTATCTTGGAAACGTCGAATAAGCCTGTGATATTTCTCCAACAGCTCCTCAGTACATCGTTTGTACCTACTTGACATATAACAAGTGTATTATCGTCAGTGCCACCGCAAACCTCATTTACAGCGGCGGCAACATTATCATCCTTGACGCCTGGGAAACAAAGTCGTTTACGGCGTGAAGAGTTTCTGGCGCAGAACTCCTCCCGCTGTCCTCGGATCATAGAGTCGCCGACGAGCCAGAGTTCGCGTTCGTTGTCCACGACATCACCCAGGGCTGGAATCAGATATCTTTTTTTGTAATTATTGGCATTAAATGTAAACGTTTTAGAGGTTTCGCACCTCGCCACACTACCTGGAAGGGTCGGCTCTTTTTTTGGTGAGATAAGAATTACTTTGGGAAGTCTCGATACCCACAGTGCTGTTGTCCGATGGTGATGGCTCACTCCCTGATTCCCTCAACAAACTGGATTCGACGATGCCCTGAAGGACATCTACCCTGTGTGTTAGAGCAGTTATTGAATCAGTAGCTGCAGTCAGCAATATCTGTAGGGTCCGTCTGTCCACACAAAACTTGCAGATCATAGGCATCGCAAGATTATTGTAAAACTGAACGCCAAACTACCCAGTGTACACCGAATATTGTTGACCTGCAGGCATGCTGAAATGGTAAACAGAAATTTTCTATTACCGAAAATACGGCTCAGTAAAGGAACTGAGAATTGGTCACCGAACCTTCGACTTTATGAGCACTGACTAAGTTCCTTACACTTCAGAAACCCGGGTTTCCTCTACGGTGCCATGTTTCCTCAGCTCAAGTGACCTGAAAATGTGCATTTTTTTTATTTTTCGCAATTTATAGCGCTCTTCAGCACTACAATTTGAGAAAAGCAGTTGACAAAAAAAAAAAAAAAATCAAAAAATGACAATGTTTCTGTCTCAAAGATGAAGTGATAACTCCCACACCAACAGCATTCCTCCCCACAAACACCACAAAGTTTTATTTCTGTCGTGGCCTCAGTTATTTAGTCACCTGTCTCCCTTGCGTAAACCTCTCTCACACATGTACCTCCATCCCTAGGGATACACTGTCTGCATCCCTGAACGTCTTCACTTCTTCGCTCCTCCGCCATTTTACCCATGTGATACTTCCAGGCTCCTGCCTCTTTATACCAGCCACTTTTATTTGCTTTCATTTCGGAATTATTCCTACATACGCGGCACTCGGCTGTCTCTCACAGCCAGCTGCTAGCAACACCCAGGTCTTCTCAATAGCAACTTAATTTAGTATCCCAAGACTCCGCAGGCTTCTTCCTCCATACAAACACAATTCTATCCTTTATCCCTTCTTTAACACCGAGCCATTCTTTTATTCCTGCAGCTGCTTTCATACATATTCGCTGCTGTCCACGCGGAACCCCTCTCCACTTTGCAGCACTTAATCCAGTTCCATATATACCCAGGGTGTTCTATTTCGTACTCCTGTCACTCACACTCTCATCAAAAGTCAATAAATGCGGTCTATTTGCATTTCCAGGCGTCTCGTCAGCTGACAGTCACAAGGGGAAATTCCAATATACACATACACGACGCAAGCGAACCCTCCCTGCTCATCCGCCTCCCTGACACCCGTCAATTTCTTCTTCCCTTCTGCCTATTTTTCTCATACGGGTTGTCTTGTGTACACTAACCCTGTTTCCATTTTGCACATGCAAAATTGCTGCACTCTTCCATTACCTTACGATACAACCCTTCCCCCAGGCCTAGTTGCAGTGTAGGAAGGGAAGCAGACATATGAATGGCTCACACTAGTTAATATTGGTCACACAGTAACCATGTGGCGTGCTGAGCATTACCTGGTCTGGTTGATGGCAAGGGCGCACACCCAGCCAGTTTACGGGAGCAGAAACCAAAGTAATAGTCGTCGAAGAGGGAAAGGGAACCACCACTGCATCTTAGGTGGGTCAGGTTTTGAGATCAGATTTTTAGAGTTAATAAGTTGCATTCCTTTCGACTCTCCTGGCAAGTAAGGTTGCTGTGCTAGAGCTCCCTAAAAAATTCAGAGTGACACTCCATTTAAAAACGAGTCTAGCGTCTGTATACTCGGAGCTCTTGTTCAGAGGAGAAGACTTTCCGGCATCTGAAGAAGACTTCCAGTTCCTTAGGGGTAGATTTAACATTTTTTTATAGTTTGACTTTTCTGAGATGGATTAGATGTTATGGTGATACTCGGTATATTCATTGTCTTGAGTGGAGATCGGGAAGTTTTGACGGAAATAAAAGAGGAAAAAGGAAGAAACAAAGTTTTAGTAGCGTGAAATTTGAGTAAATATCGATTACCCAGCAGGGAAATCCTGTCTTAATCCGCGTTCGTAGAGACAGTTATGACGAGACGAAACGTAGGTGGAGGATGACAAGATGAAGTGGATTCAATAAAAACGTTGTAATGTATCGGTGATGAGTCGTCGACATATCACTGCGTTCGGTTAACTGAAGAATAAGGAAAAATCGCTCATGAAATGTAGGAAGAGACCAGGAAATAGACAGGCCGTTGAGGGAGAGTGATGTTGGTAGGGAAGGAGAGAGAGAGAGAGAGAGAGAAGCCCATCCATCACTACTAACGGAAATAGACCGTCCAGAAAGAAGTCAAAAGAGAGAAAGTTGGAAATCAGAACCCCAATACAACACCTTGACAAAAGCCTTTGATGTATAAAGGGTTACACGACAGGATTCCATGGAGTCTCTCAGAGAGGATGACCAGACATTAGTAAGATAGAAAAGGATATCCACGGTGCATCTCGTCATACGAAATCCGTACTGATGATTACGGAGAAGACGATGAGATTGAAGATGCTTACGGATATAGGTCTTGAGAAGACGCTCTTAAGACCCTGCTAATAGTAGAAATAAGAACAGTAAGACGGTAACTGTGGAGGTTAGACCAGTCATCCTTCTTTTGGATGGGATGTTATAATGTATGTTGCCATTATGAAGAAAAAGCTTTAGTTTAAAAGGAAAAGTGGGAAGGATGAGCAAGCATTGGCGCAAGCTTGGAAGCACATTTCCTTAGAACGCGGAGGAATGCCATGTGATCCATACGCCTTACTTGTGTCTAGAGAGAGAATTGCTTTTTGGATTATACGAAACCATTGTTGGGAGGGGTATAGAAAATTAGAGGTGCGACAGGGGTGAAGGAATGTTAGTCACTTAAAACAGAGATCGGAAAATCGAGCCAAGAAATTACTTTGTCACTAAGAAAGACAGCTATAGTGTTGTCGGAATGTAAAATCGACGTAAAGGTCGTAATACAATTGTTAAGATGTTCTTTTGACTAAAGACCTGAAAGGCTATAACTGGAAGAGGAGAGGTTTTCACACGTCCTTTGGATAAAGGACACTGTGGCTCACGAGTGACTTTTTTCACGGTGATCTCTGACAAGGAGGAAGGCTGAATAGGAGTCGGACGAAGAGGTTTTTCCCAGGTCTGATATGCCCGAGTGGCCTGAGAACAGGAATGGCTGACCTGAAGATTGAGAGAAGAGATAGTCTTAGAGGGAGAGGGAATATATATATATATATATATATATATATATATATACTTCCATTTCAGTAACAGTAGCCTATGCTCTACGCTGTGCAGATGTATATACACGACTAAAGGCAGTCATCTTCCTGTGGAAAGCCTAACAAAGAATTTTCTGAAGTTAGTCCAACCAGCGCTCTCGTAGTGTCAGTATTGACGTTAGTGGGGTCAGCCAGGGGAAGTGTGGTCAGCGAGGATACAGTGATACGAGTGTGGTCAGGTGAAGCAGCTGGAGGGAGACGTTGCAGCTCTAAGATGATGGACTGGGAGGGAGAGTGGTCATTACGGTCTGGAAAGTGGGTTGTGCTGATAACCGCTACACATCATTAAGAATGTGGTAAAGGTGAAGGTTTCAAGCTCCCTCCCTCTATCTCGCCGTGTGGGATGGTTTCAACCGCCACCTGCGGTGTACATTGATATTTCAGGAGTAAAAGACGTCACCTTGGGGACGGGAGGATGGCTTAGTTGAGTGACAGGAATTTAGGTAGTCTGCAGAGCTAGCAGAGCAGTGGGCAAAATGAAGGCAATATTAGCAGCTGGCAGACAGATCTTAAACCAGATGTCACAAAGTGGAAAGATTCAAAGTCCATAAGGCGTGCGAACAGCCATGTTCGAGTTGGAATAAGCGCAGACTCCTCTTTTTAGCGAAATCGCAAATGAACGTTATAAGTGGAGATGTGAAAGATTACTGAAAGCATCATTGGATAGTTGTGTCTAAGAAATAAGATAAGTAGGAAAGACACTAACTAAATGGTGTTCATCAGGGGAAAATTTTGCAGAACTCGAATGTTAGCGAAATCAATTAGAAAAGTGTAAGGTCTTTGAGAGGGACACGGGCCATGGGAGGGTCCGGTACCGCTGCAGCAGAGACAACCCGGTTTTCGGGGATTCTTCGTACTCCAGGATGCAGGAAGCCGGTGGCCAAAGGCGTGGTGGATTCTTTCGCCATTGTATAGAAAGGTCACTAATGAGAAAAGGAAAGGAAATGGAAAGATACCGAAGATAGTATGTATAAATCAGTAGGATATGATGGTCGATGTAGGGGAAAGACGTCGAAAGTAGCCCGATAGTTTAGCGTTGATAAGAAGGTAAAACCAGCAATATTGACACGGCGGGTGTAAGATGGTTCCGGCCAGCACTTCACCACTTCTCTTTGTTCCTCCGTTTGCCTCTGTCTGCCAGTGTGTCTCCCTCCCGTACTGCTCTATGCTTTGGACAATATATAGACCGTAATGACAGCATACATTGGTTATGGTAGGTTTGCTACCCCACAGTGCTGTCCAGTAACTCTGGATGAGGAACGTTTACAGCACGATACACAAAGGAACTTTATTCTTTTAAATGTTTTGCCGTGGAAATGCCGTGTAGACGGCTACATACGAATGCCGTATAGGAACGCCGTAGGGCTCTGGTGTGTTTTTCCATTTCCCAAAAGATTTTTCAAACAGTTCTGAAAATAAGTATCGGTAATCTGTTATAGAACTTGTGATCCACAAAGGTGCCCACAATATCAAGCAATGCCTCTTAGTCCCGGGGGAGTATCAGACTTTGTTTCCATTCTGATTTTTCCGGTAAAGTATCATAGTACCCCACTCAATATAAATAATGACGTACTTCGGACATGGAGTTGAGTTACATATATTTTTCTTTATTTTCAAGGCTCCAGTCACGGACAAAAGTCCACATCAGAGTCCTGGTTTTACCGAGGACCTCAATTTAAAGGCTCCTGCAGCCAAGGTAGATACTTCCAGTAGCACCTGGGAAATGTAGGCTTCTTTGGAATGAGCAGTTCTTTGACGTCACTATTCACAGTAATATAACCTCTCCAAAGGTGACTTTTCACTCGTTGTTAAACCTCGACCTGTAGGATTCCAGTAACAGCGGTTGAGGCTTAGATTGTAGTGTATTCTACGAGCAGAGACTGTTGCTTAGACAGCAGCATCTTTAGTATATACACTACTAAAGCAAAGTTCCAAGTTTAATCCCTGAAGCACTCCTTGATTTCTACACTCATTACTTGTGGAACATTTTCAAAATAAGTGAGAAACATTTTCTAAAATGGATATTTTAAAGTGAGTTTATTAGGGCTAACAGGAATGGCTTCTTAAAGCATGTTCAGCCTCTTCAGTGCTTTATGGACTTCATACTTATATTTTTTTAATGTTTCCTTGTTTGAAATATAACCGTTAAATCTGTTTCCCGTGAAAGGAAACCGAATTTATGAAAAATCTGATACTGAAAATTTGTTTTAAGGAGACCTTGTTTTAAATACGACAGACACCATAAATAAAGAAAAATAGTCATGCCACAGAGCTAGACTCTGTAGATTCAGAGATGAATGCGACAAGTCACAGCTGTAAGAGTTGTGTCCGATTTGTGTGGATACATAAGCTGTCAGACGCCATTATGTCCTGAAGCAAACAGAAATTGGTTTAGCAGTACGTGAAGAACCTCCCGCGACTGTGTGAGAAAAAAAAGAGTAAGTGCATCCGATTATTTGTAAACTTCAAAGCCATTGCAGATGATATCTTATGTCTTGGACATGATACGTGCCGAGGGATCAGCCCTGACTTGTATTGACGGGTAGGAGGGAAGTTATAGCCAACTGTACACTGATGAGTCAGTCAGGTCTCGACACAAGGGAGGGCGGCAGGTCAGGAATAGTGCCGACTCTGTTGAAAGTTACATGGACAGCACATCGCCTGGAATGGTTTGAGACAGGTGTGTGCGTGGATAGCAGTACGTGATTCAGTTTGAAGTTCGGATGACAAGGTTTTACTGCCGAACCATGGTGGAAGAGAAGCTACCACAGGTGTTTGATGGAGATAATATTGTCTCGTTTGTTGAATAATAAGAAGAGGTGAATGAAATTCCGAATCGCTTTCTTAATTAGCTTATGAGGATGACGCTGAAAGTATTGGTGACTAAAGTTAAGATTCTTGGTTTTAAATGAGACTGGAGGCCACAGAGCAATATCATCTTAAATGAAGTCACTGAAAATTGTATATGTGTTTAGATACATGGGATAATAGTTGAAAAGCTGAGGTAAAGAGTAGAGTCTCTTGAGAGGGAGAGTTATTGGAGGGACACTGAAATCTCAGGTGAATGGAAAAATTATCCGTGTAGAGTTTGCCAGAAGATTACATGAAGGGGCACTTGTCCCAGCGCAAATGTTTTGACGTGAAGCCCTTGTTCACAAACATGAAAGTAGTGGACGAATATCTTATGTAGTATGGATAAAATGTGAAAGACAGGCCGAATAAAGAGTGGAGCTGAATATATAATGTGAGGAATCTCATTAGAAAGATACATGGAGGAGTCTTCAAGATAACTTGGTTATGTTGGACATATAGTAGATAGATTAGTCTAGATGGTACATCACGATACAGCTGAAGGCACAAGACGAAGAGAGAGACCGTGGAAGAGATGGATAGATGCCATCAGAGAACTTGCTGGGGATAAAAGTGTGTCAGATGGACCCGAGCTGTTTTTTGAAAAGAAAATGGAGATACGAATGTAGAATCTGTTGTCGCGTGATAAATCAAATTCATAAGACGTGGAAATCCCTGTTTTCACTTTCGCACACTTGACGTTGACACTGGGCGTTGGCAGAGGATGTGTGAGTGAGCTAGGAGTCTATACGTCTGGTACGTCACCATGAATATAGGAACAAGTAATATAAAAACATGTAGATTTCACCCAAAGATACGTCAGTCTCCAAGTGAGTCATTCCAGTCATAGTGTTCCTGCAGTTCCTACAAATCCCATTTTCTTTTCAAGCAGATGTAGAAATGCAATCACTCACGTCCTAGAAGCGGTTTATACACCTCAGGGTCTCGCTTCTTACGTTTTCTATTACCTTGGGCTTGTATTATTTTACCATTTGTGTTATTTTCCTGACGCAATATATATCTCTCTCGGACGTCATTGTCTGTGTCCGGAGGTGGAACTTCGACAAACGCATTTTCTCTTTTCTGTTAATACTCTTTTACCAATTTCTTTCTCATTACGCTGTGTCCCTTTTCTGTATTCCAGTTTTTCTTTTACTTTATTTTTCACTCTTACTCCATTGTGAAAAGGCGTCCCATATTTCAACCAAAGTCAGGTACACACTTTTCGAAGCGTGTTCGCTCAGATCTCTGTCTTCTCCTTGAGTGCGACCCTCAGTTCACAAAGGACTCGCTGCAGTCATTCAAAAGATCATTTATTTCGAACAAAGGTGGGTGAAGCGGAAGTCCTCTGCTATCTTTTGGTCACACGCCATTTTTGCATTCTGATGGTCATGTCTAACAAGTATCCAGAAGGCAACCTGTTGAAAAAGTTTACCTCTGTGAAAAGAAACCCTCCAACTCTCTTGCTGCACATGAGTACTGCTTTACTTATGCCAAACATACGTGGTGGACTTGACAAGGCTCCTGTTATTTTGCCTAAATCTATCTGATATTGTGGTCAGGATGATTTTTGTCTGTCGTACTAAGTGCGCATAAACTATTCAGAATCGTTTCCCGGTTTCTGATTTATTTAACATTTTATGAGACGAGTATACAAATAAACCCAGTTCCTCTTAATTTCAAGATACGTGTACAATCTTTCTTCCCCTATTCACAGAGCTCCGAATTAGAGAAATCCATAATAGATGTGGAATTCTAACCCTCAGCCTTTTTGGATCGGGCACCAGTCACCACCAGTATGTGTCAAACACCCTGTCAGCTGAGCCACCAACGCACTTCAAAAGAAGTGTTCAGTGGCCAAGCTTCCAAGATATCCGGCACACATTAACTTCCCTAGATGGTCCACCACCTCCTTCCCCCAGTTTGTATCAGTAATCAGTGAAGTGTCACTCGATTGTGAAATATTCTCCATATTCACATTATACATGGCATGGTAATATTTGAACATACACGTACACCCGAGTGCGTATTTAGGAAGTTACTGATCACAGCTGTATAGGCTATCACTCATGGGGCATTATGAACTGTGTAATGTAGAACCTAAGGGACAAAAGGTTTTTCCTGTTAAAGTATTAAATTCTATGACGATTTACAGAAGCATGGTAGTATATACGTGTCATACGAGCATAAGGTGACTAAATATTAAATAGATCAACTAGACTAGTGCACTGTTTCTCAGCAATACACGTCGATGATTCCTTTTGAGTTATTTGAATCAGTTGCATCTACATCTAAATTCCTCATTCACAGCTAGAACCTGGAGAAATGCTGTACGTGCACACTTTTCTTGTTTTCCTTCACAGCGACAAGCAACACAACATGGGACCTGGAATTTCTTGTATGAGCAGTTGCAATTGCACTTGCTGGTTATGCAGTTTTAATTAGTGAGTGTTTCTGCGAGTTCGGAGAATGGTTAGCGCTACCTCGGACACATGTTTCATAAAATTCAAATCAGTTTTCTAATCCAAAATAAATGGCTGGGGGCAATGGCTGCACTGCAACTGTTGGAGGAAACACTTCGAAGGTCTCTTGAGTTCCCAGTGATGAACACATCAGCTCTCATTGCAGTTAGCGATGATTAATCTTTGATCCCATATAATGCCACTGAGTTAGCTTTCAGTTGTGTTTATGGGATCATATCCGGTCTTATACTGGTCAGTCACTGTCTTGGCCTTGTCTGTGTCGTGAATGAAGCTGGAGTCGTCCTTATTTATGAAGGGTATACGTGCATGCTTACAGAGCACAATCTTGGGGTCCAGTCAGTGTAACAGTTTCGTGACTGGTATCCACTGATCTCAGCGGACACATTGATCCAGATTTCAACACACGGGAAGAATTTACAGGCATAGTGAAGTGACATGATAGTTATGTCTGTGTCTGCTATTGTGCGCCTCATTACGGACAACGCCCCAGTTACTGAACGTTATATGAGCTATGTAGAATACACCGAGTGTCACATATTCCATGATCTGATACTATGTCTGGTGTGGCCACACTACCTGATGCTATAACGCGTGCATATATTCTCACCAAGAGAGCCTCGAGAAAGATAAAGTCGAGTACCAGTTAAGTGTTCCTGGTCATCATCCATTTCCCAAGAATGACAAATGAAATATTTGTAGTTTTATTTTGTTGGTGCTGACGGCAACTACATCTGTGAATACGTGTGTCTTGACTGTAGCTTGAATTTCATATTCTTGCTCTTTCGTATCACAACGCCGTTGCCTCTCGGCTTTCTCTCTACCATCATTGAGGTCATACGTATCTCCTGCGAGATATATTACATTATGATTTCTGGCTCCATTCCCAGCAGCTTCCTAAGCAGTCTGCTTTTGGATTGCCCAAATGTCTCACCATCTTGAAGCCTTTTTCCCTGGGTGAAGCACATTGCATCGTGTACAAGAAGCAGCGGATTTGTGTCATTCTAAGAACTTATCTTCAGCTTTAAGCTTGATTCTAATTTAGTACTTTTAAATAATCTGATGATACCTAGTGGATAAAATTTTAAATGTTTCCATGCATCTTTACTGTGCTAAGAACGCTAAAACAAACTAATGGCAGACTTTTGATACTGTTATCCTTAGTTATCTGTACAAAATACCTTTGTAAATATCATTACTGGATATACTGCACTGTGATTTTGAAAATGTGTTGGGATATTTACATGTCTACAGTAAAACTGAAACCAAGTGTTTATTAGACCAGCTTTTTTCTATTAAAATTTGAAACACGTGGGCACAAATGTAAGACTAAATTTCAAAGTGAGGTGTACACAGTTGATAAAGTTGGCCTCTAGATAGTAAATTAGTAAAGCTAGATATTCACTGCATAGTTTTCTTTTTGGCCGTTCCTTGGCAGGTATAGTTGGTAGAGCGACTTCCCCCTCCTATCCTGTCAGTAGTGGTGTTCTTCAAGGTTCTGTCCTATCGCCTACTTTTTTTTTTTTTTTTTTCTCCCAGCAATAACTAATCTCTTCTACTTCTCAACATATTCACTTTTATGATGACGATTCTACTTTACACACTTCAGTTCACTTTCACCTCCCCTCCTTCTTACACTCGTTCTCTTTTTTTTTTTTTAACTGAACTTATGTCTCCTCTCAATTCGAACCTGTGCAGCATTTCGGATTGGGGAAGCTGTTAACTCGTTAAATTTGGGAGCTAAAAGGTAATTTTCTCTTATATTTCTGTTTTAGAGTCGTTCGTTTCCATCTTTACAATTACAGAACACCACAATTCAGCCCTGTGATACTATAAACATGTTGTGTATAATCCTATTCTCCACTTTATCCTGGAAGTCCCTCATAATCAACATTACCAAGTCTGCTTCCCAGACGTTGGGGATACTGAGTAGGTGCTGTAATTACTTTTCGTGTGAGCTGATGTTTCATATCTACAGTGGTGTTTGTTTTTCACCTCAGTATGGAGTTGTGCTCACACATCTTAGATAGCTCTTCTTCCTACTCCCTATCAACTGAAGTGGAGTTAAAGGACTTCAGTCCCATTATTTATTCTGTTATCACTTTCTTTTCGACCATTCCTTTCTGTCTGTGTCCCCTCCCACAAGGATTGGATCTAAGGCACACGTCTGTCTATTGCTTCCTATAGTTTATGTGTGGAGAGCGGCATCTGGTGGCTAGGCGCTTTATATATATATATTTTTTATGTTGAAGTCTCCAGTCACGGACAAAAGTCCACATCAATTCTTGGCCTTGATTGAAGAATAGAGAGAATTAAGAAACGAGAAAAAAGGACAGGGAAAGTATTTACGAATTTTTGAGAAAGTGAAAGACTTGTCTTTTGAAATAAGCCAGGTCATAGTATTGGGAAAGACATGAGAAAGTAGAGAGTTCTAAAGCTTCGACGTGTAGGGAAAGAAGCAGTTATCAAAACTGCACACCCTTGAGTTGCCAATGGCCACACAATAATCATGTGACGCAGCAGCTTGCCGAGTATTCCGTGGTCTAACTAGTGGTGGGGGCACACAAGC
>JAYMFT010407365.1:0-33670 GCA_038088735.1 Panulirus argus | reverse complement strand
TTCTGTACATGCCTTCACTCTCTCAATCAATACCCTCCCATACAATTTTCCAGGAATACTCAACAAACTTATACCTCATTAGTTTGAACACTCACCTTTATACCCTTTGCCTTTGTACAATGGCACCGTACATGCATCCCACCCATCCTCAGGTACTTCACCACGACCCATACATACATTAAATATTCTTACCAACCAATCAACAACACAGTAACCCCTCTTTCTTAATAAATTCAACTGCAATACCATCCAATCCTGCCGCCTTGCTGCCTTTCATCTTCCGCAAGGCTTTTACCACTTCCTCTCTCTCCACCAGATGCCTGTGCTGTCTCAGGTAACATAAAAAAATACATCAACTAATGAAATTTGATTATTTTAAAAGTTTATTACTTTTCTGTATGCATAATTCTGAGCTTGTTTCATGACCATCCTGATGATGCAATGCCATACTTCCCACTAAGGAATCACACAACCTGACAATGAACAAAAGTCCATATCTATGCAAATTCATTACTCGACTGGGTTCCTATCTATATTACAAATGTCTTTAACCAACACTGCTGCAATCCTCTTGAATTTCAGTTTGGAATACTGCATAATTCATTACTTCCCACAACTGGTTTCATTGTAGAGCTAAAATAGACTTTAAACCTTTAAATTTACACAAGTGTTTGGTTAATACAGGCAAACCAATCCACCTTACCTAATTCCGAACTTGGGGGACAACCCCCTATCCAAATGTACCTCAATGCATCCCCTGATTAGTATAAAGGAAAATAACAGTGACGCTTAAGCAATATTTCAGACAGTAAGATATGTAAATATATTAATTATGAATTTGAACAAACACTTATAGATAAAAAAATTGCACAAGACAACGGTGTCGACTTGTCGGCAAAATAACCACATACGTACTAGATCTTGTTAAATTTGCCATAACGCTAAGGTTAACACTCATGGAACAATACACAATCACAACTAATATTTACCTAAAAGTGGACAATCTCTTGATCAATAATGAGACTTCTGGTCGGTCTATTACGATGAAACTACTTGTCTGGGCGGGGAAACATGTCTGTTGTGTGGCACCTTTGATATCTACGAATATAAAAATATCTGATATGAAGCCACAGGAATTACTGGGAAAAGAAAATTTAATCACAATCAGAGGATAAAACGCATCAAACAGTACTATTACAGGCCTTCATAAACTCGAAAAAGACACTTGTTAGAGCACCAACACTTGTCACTTTGGGTTTCGGCGGGATTTGAATGAGTTGCTCAACCTGTATTGCCAGACACTCTAATCCTAACTTCTAAAGTAGAATATAAATTCCCCAAAGTCTCATATCTAAAACTTTTGACGTTTCAATGAAAAACTGATGTTTCATGGAATGAAGGCAAATTATTGCAGTAATTCTAGATAAATTTCAAATAAGCTGAAAAAATAGATTAACAAATTAACACGGAATTATTAGGCAGGCGATTCTTTTAAAATGAAATTAACATTTAATTTCTTTTTTCTTTTCATATTTGATATAACAAAGGCATCCACTGCAAATCATTGGTCTGAATCATTTGCATTAAGAATTATACATATCAAAGTGGCAATTGTAAACTGGTAACTTAAAAAGAAAAAAATATGTAAATGAGCCGAAGAAAAAGACAATTTCTAATTGTTCTGTTATTGCATTTTAGTATGACTTAAGTACCTTCATTGTTTTTCATTAGTGTGAATCACTTCAACTTTACGCATCTGGCCTCAGCTTTATAAGAATGATGTCATAACTATGAAAACTGAAACAAGGATAATTTAATAACGCTTTAAAGGAGTAATCCAATTAATAATTTGGTTGACAGTGTTTCTCTGTTTTCACGATATATATATATATATATATATATATATGTATGTATAATGCTGAGAAAATTCTTTGATCTGTGTCGCTAGAATGGGGATTGCATAACACAACAAAATATGACTAACAGGAGACACTAGTTACTATCTCCCCTCTTTATTTCTTTTATCGCTAAACCTCTTCCATGTTACTATCATGAGGTTCATTATGTCCAGTGTTACTTGGTACTCTCGATTCCTCATCTACCTCATGTAAGTCATTAGTGCCCTTATTTCCACGAAACAAAGCAGATTATGTTGCAATGGTAGTTACACTTTTCTTCACTAGAGCTGTTTTGGGTTCACTGAGCTTCATATATGAGAGAGCTGCGCGTCTAAATGAAAATCTTTAGTTTGACTTAAAACTCTCAAGAGGTGTAAGCAGTGTTTCCGAAAAGGTTTTATATTTTGTTGCGAGGAGACATTGATGTTATTTGTAGTTGCTGCTGCAACTTTGACTCAAAAATAAATCTTAGGAAGGGGGACCAAGTTTGATCCACCTTTATACTGAACATTGTTAACAGCAGTTTTTCCCCAAATGATCACAGCCTATTAGCTGGGTCTTCAAGTTATCCAAAATATATTCTGCTGCTAAAATTTTATTTATAAAAACTGCATCAGTGATATGAAGATTTACTCAGCAATTCAGTCATCAAATTGTTATTGCAAGTTTGACTGATCAAGTCAGTGAAAACTTGTTACAATTAAAGATGTCTTTCAGCCTTGTAATATTTCTAGCTAAATCAAGAGTGATTACCCACAGATCTGGTCAACTGAGGAAGACTTGACAGATGATCTCATTGACTTGAGGATAAAGGATGTGCTTCAACATGAATTCCAGTCGATTACCCTTTGTTTGGGGTAGGGATCTATGGTATCTCTGAATCCACTTGCTACTACATATCTTTGTGATTCAGGAATTTCATCACCAGTTGCCATCGAAACGAAAAGTCGAAATCGATTGTATGTGAAAGATGACATGTGTGTTGCCTTGTTCAAAACCACTCCACAATTTTCCATTATTTAGTCCAAACAACAGCAGCTTATTCACTGAAAATTATTTTTGAGTAGCATTAAAGTGAACTTTTGTTTCATGTTAATGATTTGAATTTAATGATCTTTCTGGATGTGGCCATTGATATTTAAATGCCAAAATAATTTTTGCCTATTTTTTCGGTGACAGCATATCTAAGATGTGGGTATTTTGCTTTGAGACTGGCAGTGTCAAAAGAATTTGGCAGATGAAATAAAACTTTCCAAATATGCTTTAAAATTGTTGTATTATTTAACAACCTGACTTTTCCATGAAACAATGTGCAAAATGGCATACCAGTATACCATGAGAGCATTATTTTGGGTGTATGTTTGTGCGTATGCGTTTACGTGGATTTCTCGGGAGAGAGTCTGTAGCTTTCATTAGATTCTCAAAGATGTCCGTGACCCAAAAGAAGGTTAAGAACTATTCCTGTAAATGCTTCATAGATGCTTTACTTTTCTGGGACCCATTTTTATCCGTTCGCGAAATTATGTGCATTATGACATAATGACACTAAAATCAAAGTATGCCAGCTTTACTGTGATATAATTCCTGCACTAGGGCTATAAAGTTTCTATCTATCTGCTAATACAAAATGTTGACAGAGCAGAAAACAAGAAGCCAATTATTATGGGACTCTCTGTCGAGTAAGTTAGGAACAAAAAGACACATAAGATAGCGAGTTCATGCTAAATTGACTTTAAATTAAGCTCACCTATTCTAGCGAATAATATTTCCTAAATAGAACTTCCTTGTAACAAATGATTTTAAATGTCACTATCGAGGTATTTGCACCATATATCTCTGTTATAGTTATAAAACATTTAAAGTCTATATAACTACCTTTTTCAGTGATAGATTTTGCTTAAACGTACCTAGTGTTCATTTTTCCCCCTTACCTGCTAATGTTGCGATTTATTCCCTTTATGGCTTATTTACGTATATTATCTTAATTATTTTCCATGTGTATTTTGGTAAAATAACGACATATTCAAAGGCTTATAATTTTCGTGAATAATTCTGTTTTCCTTTTGTCAACATTTTAAGAAGTAAATAAACATTGGCCACAGTGTCTGAGAGAAACTTCAACTTTTTGGTCCTGTCTTGTGGTTTTATTCCCTTTTGGAACTAATTCACAATCTTTGTGTAAGTATGCAATTTATACAATGTTAACTAATCACTTATTTGTTAATTACAAGTGTCACACTCTTTTAAGAAATTGACATTGGATGGTATAGACGCGGCATCCATATATTGCTACGCAACGAATGGAAAATCATCAGACGTTGCCTCAGACACTGGGGTTAACATACCTTTGTAATTAGTATGGTTAATGGCAGTACTAGCATTGGATAAAGTGATTTTTTTATCGTGATAATGATATTAAAGTATAAAATAAGAATATCAGAGCGTGTTTTTGGAGCGTTAGATAGTATTCTTCGAGGTTAAGGAAGGTGATAGTAGTGAGTTAGGAGTATGTGGGATAATTATACGTTAAAATAGGTAAAACCTTTTGAGTAATCAGTTGAGTCAAGGAAATCTAATAGAATAAGGGAAGTAAACAAACATTACAGTGTAGTGCAAGTGGGTCAGGTTTTAAAGTTAGCCTGAAAGAGTTTAATAAAACTGACTCTTTCTGTTCAACTCTGTCAAGTTAGATTGCAGAGCTGTAACCACTCCAGATGTGAGAGCAGTATCTCCTTATAAAGACAGACCAATCCTTTGTACAAACAGCAGCTTTTCAGAAAAAAAGAAATTCTACATCTAAATAGGACTACCAGTTTCTTATAGGTATACTTAGCTACTTCTGTAATGTGGGGTTTCCAAGAAATAGTGAATGTTACAGTAAGATCAAGTCAAGAGGTGGAGTAATAGAACCATCAAAGGAGAGGGGAAATTTGTGAGGAATTTTCGATTGAGAGATGGATAGAAATTGGGGTGTATGATGTCACTATGGCTATTTAATTCTTTCATGGCTGGGGTGGTAAGAGAAGTAAATGCAAGGGTTTGGAGAGGGGGGTCAAGTATGCAGTCCGTTGGGTGTGTGTGTGTGGAGGGGAGTCAGTTGTTTTCTGATGCAATCCTAATGATGGCAGATTTGAGTGAGGAATTGCAGAAGTGTGTGTCTGAGTATAGGAGTGTGTGAAAGGAGAAAGTCGAGATTAAATGTGAATAAAAGCAAGGTTATTAGGTTTAACTCTGTAAATAGACAGGTTAGTTATGAGAGTGAATGGAGATTTGAAGGAAGTGAAGTGGTTCAGATACCTGGAAATGAATTTGGTTGTGATTGGAACCATGGAAGCTGAGATGAGTTGTAGGGTGGGTGATGGGGCAAAGGTCCTGGGAACATTATGGAGTGTGTGAAAAGAAAGGTCACCATATGGAGGGCAAAGATGGTTATGCTTGAAATTATAATTGTCCTGACATTGTTGTATGGATGTGAGGTATAGGTAACAGATGAAAATGTACTGAGGAGGGAGAATGTGTTGGAAATGAAATGTCTGAGGACAGCATGTGGTATGAGGAGGGCTGATTGAGTAAGAAATGATAGGGTAAGAGAAAGGTATGGTAATGAGGGTTTGGTTGAAAGAGCTAAAATCGATGTGCTGAAATGATTCGGACACATGGGGAGAATGAGTGAGGAGAGGTTGATAAAGAAGTATATATGTATTAGTAGTGGAGGGGACAAGGAGGAATGGGACACAGGAGTGAAAATGGAAGGTTAGGGTAAATAAGATTTTGACAGCTCAGGGCCTGAACATGCATGAGGGTGAAATATGTGCATGGGTTAGTGTGAATTAGAGCACTGGTTTAATGGGAGTGATGTGCTGTCAGTTTACTGTACCATGGCATATGAAGCAGTTGGAGGAAACCACAGAAAAATCTGTGGGTCCTGGTTGTGGATAGGGAATTGTGTTATTGGTGCATTACACATGACATCTAGAGAATGGATGGAGTGAATGAGGTCTCTTCTTTTTCGGGTCCTGACACTGCCTTGCTAGCACAGGAAGCATCAAACAGGTATGAAAGAAAAAAAATTCAAAAGAATTTTGAATTATATTTCTAGCAGTATTTGCACAACTAATACCTTTTTTTTGACTCATTCCAGAATAAAGAAGAATGATTACATCAAAAGGTGACTATGAAGATGCTGTGTGCTTGCCTGAGGAGAAAGATGGGACACATTTAAATGTTTCTGAAAAAGGACGAACAAGAAAATCTAAAAAACCAGAAATCCAGATATATCGACCTGGAGCCCTCCGGCATAAAAGATCTTGTCAGTCAGGTGACCAGACAGTTTACATCACTCAAGTTCAAAATGTAAGAAAACTACTGGACACCAAGCAAGGTGCCAGAGATGATATGCAAAGGCATGAAAATATGAAAAAGATACCTGTGAAAGGTAGACAGGAACCATCACAGGAGAACAAAATCAATAGAGAACACAGTAGTGGAGGTAGAATGAGATCCAAGGAAGCAGATAAACAGCCTATAAGAAAGGGAGAAAATTTGGTTTCTGAGGCTAACGAGGACTGTAGCAAAAAAGAAACCAAGGGAGGTAATCCATCCCAAGAACATCGACAGGATTGCACGTATCCTGTAAAAGGAGAGAATTCTTGTTACATAGCCCCAGAGGAACAGCAGAAATTTTCTAAAGTAGGAAAACTTTTGAAATCTACAGAACAACAAACTCCTAATGCAAATATTTCTGCCAAAGAAAATGTTAAATGTGATGACTGGAAAGATGACAAGAATACCTTTGAAAAACTGAAAAATCAAGAAGAGAGCTCTTCCTCAAATAAAAGCGTGTTTGACTCTCCTGATATCGTAGTTTCTGAAAAAGATCTTGCTTCTGCTGATGCTGACTGTGCAGAAATCAAAATCAGTGAAAAAGAAGCAAGTCATGTTTTCATGTTGGAAAATTATAATAAAGCCACTTTAGAAAGAAGTGTGAACAGGAAGAATGACAAAAATGCACCTGGAAAATATTCTTTTAAGAAGGATGGAAAAGGGTCATCTAGAAAATCAGCAGATGTAAAAGGTGAACCTTCATTATGTGATAAATCAGTAACAAAGACAGACCAACCTGAAGTATCAGAAAGATTACCTGGAAAGAATTTTCATTCCAAGTTTGAAAGATCAAGGGGAAATAGAAGTGGAATAGATAATACTGAGTGTACAATAAAGAATGATGAAGTAACAGAAAGTGAAAAGAATTTACGGGGGAGAGCAAATGAAAAAGGTGAAAAATTTAATACTAACAGAACACCTGTTAGGAGGAGTGAAGTAAGTAAGCCAGATAAGCCAGCAGGAAAATCAGATAAAGCCAAGTTTAATGATAAAATGTCTTTTAAAGAAAGAGAAGATACTGGTGAAACAGGGTTTACTAAACAGCATAAAAAAGATACTGCTCGAATTCATGATGGTATATCAAAAAGTGATAAAAGTTATAAAGTAAACTGTGATTATCAGAAGAGAGAAACCTATAAAGGCAATCAGACCAGTTCTGTTAAGAATGGATATTTTGAAAAAGAGTCCAGTACTGAAAAGGAGTTAAGTAGTCAGTCTGCAAAGCCTAATGCTAATTTGGACTTTGACAATTATCTGGGGTCAGAAAATGCCAAGAAAAAAGAGGAAAATGTAATAACTGTGAGTGAATTGGCTGCTAAAGTAGATGAGCTAGCCATTGGAAAATTATCAGGGAAAGCAGTGACTTTAAAAAAGAAGGGTAAAGGGTGGCATGATACTGGGAGAGATGGGAAACAGAATCTTAAAGATATGAACAAGTGTACTTCAGTGGAGGATCAGTATCTTAAGAATATTTCAGTTCCTCAGGATGAAATTAAGGCAGCAAATAAAACTGAACCAAAGAATGCTCCATCCAACATAGCTACACAGGATTTTGGTGAAAAGTCTTCTAGAGCAAAGAGTTATTCCAGTGCTAGAGAAAACAGAAGAAACAGAGGAAACAAATTTTTTAACCAGGGAACCAGTCAGGGCAACCAAAGGGAGGAACTAAAAATTGAAGTGACTGTTCATAAAAACAGTCATGAAAGAACGACACATGTGAGACAAATAAGTGAATCAGATATAGATGAATTGGAAAATAGACCTCAAACTGGACGGGAAAGATTAAGTGGAAGAAACACAATTGAAGGATCCTCTTTCTCTCAGAAACAGGTATCCAGCATTAAGATGAAGTCAGGAGAGCCATGCAAAACAGCTGAATTTATTTATGCACCAGAAGACAAATGCAATCCTGGAGAAAATCATATTGATGATCAAGGGATGGATCCCATGATCTTTATTGATGTACCTGAAGATGACTGGGGAGAAGAAGTAGACAGAGATATGACTTGGTGTAATCAACATGAGGGAGGGGTTGGATCACCTACCTGGGATGATGAAAAATTATCATGGAGGAGGAAGAGGGAGAAACATCACCCTGAGAGTGAAGACTCACTGAGAAGAGTGGAGAGTCCTTGCCGTAGAGGAGGACTCATTCAGTTGTCAGCTACAGTGTCAGGTTCTGATATTACATGCCCAGAACCTGCTGTTTCATACCAGATGACTAACTCAGCACCTTTGTTACAGAAACACTTGTATAACCCAAGCAACCCAAGCAAACCTGTGCCAGTAGTCCCAAGTGCTCGAGATTTAATGGCATCCCGGGATCCTCAGCGTGAAGGAAGTAAGGGATTAGGTGATAATTTTTCTGGTCCTTTACTCGTGCAGAGTAGCCATGTTAGTGAATATGCCCTTGAAGGACATAGTCCAAAAATTGATCTCAGTATCCTTTATAATGTTCAGAAGGGTGAAATGGACATTAACTATTATGTTAGTAGCAACCAGCTGCCAGTGGAATTCCGTCGCATAATGGATATCCGCCATCACCTGCAGGGATGTTATAAGCAACTCTTGGTATCTGACATCCGCATGTGTCAAGAAAAAAATGTTGAAGGTAGCCTTTGGAAAACTCTCTATTATGTTATAATTGAGAAACTGCGGGAATACATAAGCAGAGATCCAGGTTTGAAGGATCGAAGCCTTTCTACACTCTTGATGTTAGTAGATGAGGGCCAGCGCTATCTCCAGGACTTGTTAGAGGCTCTTCAGCAAGAATATGGCTTTACTTTAGAAGATCATTTGGAAGATGAAGGCTCTTCGCATACAGAGATCCGGGGTAGAGTGCGTATGGCACTGATGTCTGCCCAGAAGCTTCTCCTTTCCCTTGGAGATTTAGCACGATACCGAGAGCAGTACAGTTCTGCTCCAAACTTTACTTTGGCAAAGAAGTAAGTTAGAAATTTTCTTAATTTCATAAACTGTTATCTTTTAGAAGTCTGATTAGTATATACCTTCTCTCTTACTGTCATTGTTATATAATGGTAGTAAGTCTAATTGGTAATTTAAAGTATTTGTGGTTTAGATATTTGGTAGATTTATCATTAGTCAAGTTTGTATTTCTCAGCTTTTGCATTGTTTGAAAAATAATTATTTCAGGTTCATTATCTCCTAGGAAAGGGATAAGGATGTCTGATGAAACAGGTTTTTATATTTATCTTTCTTTGCTATTTTTTGACATTCACTTGGTTTATGTTAAAACCTGCTAGTTCTACCTAATGTTCACAGCTGATGCTCCTATATGTAACTTTTACCAAATGTTTCTTCTAAAGCTCGTGTCAAACGTTCCTACATACTGCTTCTACCCAATGTTTCTACTTAAAGCTCGTGTCTAATGTTCCTACGTACTACTTCCATTTATTACTCCTACCATTTTTCCAAAAGGCAGTGTTAGTGCAAGGTGCTCACCACAGGAAAATTTAGATTTGCAAAAAATGAGTTTTGTTAATTAAGTGTTGTCAAGTGTTATTTGTGACAAGGAGAGATTGTATGCTTGTGGACAGAATACCATCAGTCCACATGTAGATGAGGCAGAAAGAAAAGATAGCTACCTAGGTCAAAGGAATGCAGCTTGATATCCACTGAAGTGTTGGCTTACTATGCAGCCATCACTAACCCTCCCAATACCCTGGCAAGTAGTACTGATAATATACCTCTGTGGTCAGTGACTGCCTACCCAACTGCTACCTACCAGTTGAATTAATTCCTACATTATATAAACATGGGTTTGATTGTATCTTTCACTCCAACCTGGAAACTCCATATAATCAGCATTACAAAATCTGCCTTCCAAGAGCTGGTAGTATTGTATAGAGAACATAATTGTGAGCTGTTATTTCATATCTGTGTGGGTCTCATTTGTCCAATTATGGAGCACTCACATATTTGGGGTGGCACCTCCTCCTCCTTCTTATTGGCTGGTGTGGAGTCAAAAGCTTTCTGTCTAATTATTCTTCATGCATCACCACTCCCCAAACACCCATCTCTGTGTGTCATGATGTTGCTGTTCTCTTCCAGTTATTTTGTCATTTTAGCCACTTTTATTGATAGCCATCTGTATGTGCCCCTTCCACCAAGGATTAGACCCATGACTCACTTGTGGCTTCTGCTTCCCACAGTTTCTATGTAGAGACTAGCAACACAAGGACAGACTGTTGTATTACTAACTTCTTCACTTGAACAGCAAAGCTGTGGTACTTTGTTCCTTCATTCATATTTACCTCTTCCCATAACTTTTGTACTTTTTAAAGTCAAGTCTACAAACAACTGTGGAGCTCTGACTTATTTCTATATTCTTTTTCTCGTTTTACTATGATTTCACCTGAGATGATCATGATTGGAGCATATTTTGCCTGTGCCATTTCATTTATTATATTAAAAAGAACTATAGCTGACGAATGATAAGTCGCGTAACATTTAGGTCTTCCTATGAAATATATTATTTTTTTGTATTTTGCTGATCATACAAATTTGGCTTATTTCTCAAAATTCACATGATAAAGCATGGTAAGTAATAAGGCTCATGCGAGCATTTAGTAAATTTTGCTCAAATTGGAAGTATTTAATACAGATTTGTTTAATGGATTGTGTTTCAGATGGTACCAGATGGCTCTTCAGGTACACCCAAGGAATGGGCGACCATTCAACCAGCTGGCAATCATTGCAGTCAATCAGGTCAGGGTGGCATATACTGTCTCATTAAGTAAGATGGGTTCTGAGTTACAGCTTTTGAGTCACAGTACTGGAAGGAGTATTGAATGGACTGAATCAGATATAGAGAAAACTTTGATAACCTGAGAAATTTCCAGTGGAATATACATTTTAAGTTATTGCCATAGAAGTTAACTTTGGGATGCTCCAAGTTTGTGTGCATGGAAGGCTTCTGAATGTTGTTAAAAGTTTGTATAGTGCAAGTTGATTTTTGGAAGAGTAAAGGCAGGTATGATTGGTTTGAAATGAAGGTAGGAGTGTATTAGAACTGTGTGATGCTACCGTAATTATTTGATGTTTTTTAAGTAAACCCTGATTTGCCCTTAAGCTTTTTAGTTGTATAAAGCTGACTGAACCATATGGCTGTCATCAGTGAAATAGGCAAACACAAGACAAAAATTGAGTCATGCTTCATGAATGCAAAGATTTTTAAGTATGATGTACTCTGAAGGGCTGCATGACAGAACTACTCAAAACTTGTTATAATCACTGGCCAAAACTCTACCCTTATGCTTCACCTGTGATGTCATGCTTTTGCATTCCCCTGTCTCATCCATCTTTGCTGTCAGTCAATTATTGTCACTGAGTCCGTTAGGATAAACCTCTCGTTAGAGTTAAACTTTTTCGTGAATAACTTTACAAGCTCAGAGAGCTTCTGTTGATTTGGGATTATGAAAGTCTTTTGTTGTGAATACAAGTAGTCGTCAACTTACAGCTGCGATCAGTTCCGACAGACCAGTTGTAAGACAATCTGGTCTTAAGTCGACCTATGTTATAATTACCTTAGGTATATTATACAGTTTAATGATATTGTTGAAAAATTTCCAAAGTGAAAGATAAACAAATACAGGAGGAGGTGTGTCGTGCTGGGAGCTTTGTGCGGGGTGCGGGAATGATGGGAGCGTCCCCAGCACTTAGCCTACCAGCCTCCTGGCAGCGCCAGGAGCTGGCCCGAAACTGCTGTATGGAAGGGTCATAAATGCAGTCAGTTGTAAGTCGCATGGGTTGTAAGTCGACGACTACCTGTAGTAGTATGCAGTGGGACAAATATGGATTTTTCATTCTGAGGGGATAGTTAGACTGGCCATTTTGGTTTTCAGAGGGAATGTTTTGTACTCGCATGGCAGTATAGTTAATAATCTTGGAATGGTTCTAGTGCCTGCAAAGGAACTTAGGCTGTGATCATTATTTCAAAAGTTTTGTGCACTTTAAAGATGGTACTGGATTTTGTAAAGATAATACAGTATTTTTTGTATCATTCTTTTCATACCAAGTATTTGTAACCTCATCATGGATCATTCATTAAATGCCAGCTTGTTCTAATGGCAATTTGACATCTGGCGTTTACCTTTCAGAGTAAAAGTTGTGTGCCTTCCTCTGATCAATGATAAGGACCTTAAGGAGGAAACATGGTTTATAGGTAATTCATTTTAGCATTTTAGAAAAAGGAAATCATCAATGATCTGCAGCATTTAAGATCCATGTACTTGTGAAGGGAGAGGCATAAAGATATGGAGAGACATATTACATACTTGTTGCTTGCTTGTTTGCTTCCTGCCTAGGGGGTCCCATCTATCTTCTGTTAGGCTCCCACAGTGCTCAGGGAAGCAGCCACATCCACCAGGCAGGACCTCAGATCATAGAGTGCCTTGATGTTGTGTGTCTTCATGAGGAGAGTGAGCAGTAAGTGTTCAGTGTGAATACTGTTAGAATTTTATGAGGAGAGAGTTTTACATTCTCGTTGCCCCATCACTTAACCATGTATATATGTACCATGACATTACTCCTAAGTATGTATGCACACACACACACTCTAGGTATGCCAGGTACCCATACTGTCAACCAGCCCCTAGTGGAGGATAAACAGTAAGGTGGACTGTAGACTGGCTGCTGTGACAAGTATTCGAACCTATGTGGGTTTGATTCCAGGTGGCCCATGCATATATGAAAGTCTGTAACACTAACTGCTACACGACTGAGGGCTGCGTCTTCATTGTGGTGCTTGCATCATGGGCATGAAGGGTATTGTTATATTTTAAATCAGTGTTTATAATGTTTAAGGGATGGTTGATGTCCAGAGCATTGATAGGGAAGTGTAGCATATGTATATCTGGGGAGTGTTGTTTCAGATGTGTGTGTGCCTTGTGGGGTAGTTTTTAAGACTGAGTTGGGAGGGCAGTTGTTTGATATTTGTCATTTCAGTTTAGTGTGTATATGTTTTGTCAGTATAGTTCATAGGGGATGAGGAGATCTATGAGTATAGGTTGCTCAAGTTTGAGGCAGGGGTAAGCTTTTTCTATGTAGGGGTTGGTGTTTAGTTATGGAGTGGTGTGGATCTGTTGCATAGAATTTAGTGCCAGGCATATTGAGGCAGCTTTGTATTAGGAGGATCTTTATTTTGTCATGATGTTGAGTGTATGTGATTGTTAGGCAGCCATTGGTTATTCTGAATGCTCAATTTTGTGTGAGTTGCACCTTTGTTATGTTTGTAGTTAAGAGAGTGGCTAATTAGACAGGTGATCTTGTAATGACTGCCTGGTCTTAGTACATTCCCATATTTGAGTCCATACCAGACTGTAGTCCAATGTGAAACAAAAACATTAGAGTAATTATCTATCTGTCTATGTCTCTGATGCCAGTTCCCTCCTGGAACTCTCCATGTATCCTTGTCTTTACATGCCTCCCTCTCATACATCATTTCTCTCCCTCCAGTACTCTCCCAAGCTTCTTCCCAATGTCACATGTGACCTTTTTCTCATAACATGCTGTTTAATTGTACTATCATACACTCTCCTTGTAAACCTCCTGTCTTGCATCTTTTCGATGTGTCCAAACCACCTCAAAGTATTATGTTTCACCCACTCTACAATTCATTCCCTTTGCATTACTTACCATACAACATCTCTCATACACCCCCCTCATTTCTTTCTTAATTCCATCTAGTCATACTACATGCTTCTCTCCAATAGCTTATTTTCACAGCCTGGATTTTTGCTCTGTGTGACTCATTCCATGACCATTTATTGGCTGCATAGGTCAGGGCTGGTAAAACTGAGCTCTCACTTCAATCCTTTTGTCATTTCCATACATATATCTCTACTCAGTGACTCTTGTATCCTGTACTACTTTCCCCCTTAGCTCTTCTTACATATCACCAAACTTACCTAAGATATCTTCAAAATATTTTACTTGAATTCTTTCGCCTCTTCCAGTTTCTACCCAAGATAACTTCTAAATACTTAAATTCTCTCACCTCTTCCAGTTTCTCTCTTCCCATATCCATAACACAGTTAAGTACACTTTCTTCTTTCGTTCTATAGGGTTTTGCAAAATCTATACTTCCACTCTGTATCCTTTCAAACACCATTACTTTACTTTTACTTACCTTCAGTTGCTTATGCTTACACACATCATCAAAGACACTTAACAACCTTCTGCAACTCCTCTTCACTCTCAGCAAACAACACAGTATCATCCAGAAACAAGCCTGCCACTTGTCACTAAACCTCATCGCAACATTTCATCTGCATACCCCCTTTCCCAAGTTTTGTTTTCATCTCTTTTTATCACTCAATCCATATATGTGTTAAAGAGCCACAGTGAAATCATGCAGCCCTGCCTTATATCTAGTTGTACATTGAAACATTTGCTCAACTCTCCCTCCACTCAAACACATGCATTTACTGTTCTATAGAAAGCTTTCACACCATCCAACATTTTTCCCCCTACCCCATATATCCTTAACACATCCCATGAAGCATTCCACGTGACCCTGTCCTTTGCTTTCTTCAGATCCATGAAAGCTGCATACATTGTGTTACCTTTTGCTGAATACTTTTCCATAGTCATTTTCATCTTGAAAAAACTGGTCCACACATCTACCTTTCCTAAAACCCCCTTGCTTCTCATTTATTCTGCATTTAGTCATTTCCCTCACTCTATCAGTCAACACTATTGCATATACTTCTCCTGGTATACTTTACAGACTTATTCCCCTTTAATTGCTACATACTTCCTTAGCACCTTTTCCCTTGATTAAAGGAACAATGAAAGCTTTCACCCAATCCTCAGGCACAACCTTCTGTTTCCATGCTAAATTACACATCAAATGCATTCAGTCTATTACACTTTCTCCACCAAACTTCAGCTTTTCAGCCATTATCCCAAACACTCCAGATGCCTCTCCAACTTTCATCCTCGTTACCACCTTCCCTCCCTTCTTGCTACAGACCCTTGCACTTGTATCCTCTTCCTTCCATCCCCCATACCCATGCATGTAACAAGTGCTGCTTCACCTTCTCCCACATTCATTAGGTCTTCAAAGTCATCTTTCCATCTTCCTTTCACTTCTTTCTTTTAATTCAGCAACTCCTCTTCCTTACTTCTCCCATTAATGTTTCCACTCTTACATCCTCCTCTTTCCTTTTTAACCTCCTTCCAGTGCAGCTTCTTATTTTCCCTAAACTTTTCACTCAACTTTCTTCCAAAATCTTCATCTACTCTTTCTTTTTTTTCCTTTATCAGCTTCTTAATATTACATTTACACATCTTATATTCTTCCCTCCTCCCTTGCTGAGCTTACAGTGGTACATTCCTTTTTGAGCAATCTACCATATGCCTTTTTCTTGTCTTTCACAGCATTTCTGATTTCATCCATCCACCATGCATTTCTTTCTTTATTTCTGTATCTGATGACCTTGTATCCATCTACTAATTCAACAACCTTTAACAGCCTTTCTTTAAACATTTTAAACATCTCATTGTCTCATGACTGTATCCCAAGATTTACTGCACTTCCATCTAAACTTTCAGTCACCCTCCTTTCATACTCCTCCTTGTGTTCTTTCTGGTTCATCCTCTCTCTTACCAAGACTTTTACCTCTCCAGTCTTCCTTACACCATGCCTCCACTTTTTCCTGATCCTCACCCCAACAAGAACTGCTAAATGGTCAGAGTCTCCAAAGAATCCTCTCACAACACAAGCATCTAGCACAGTCTTCAACCTTTCATTTGTTGCCACATTATTAGTCAAACTCTGTTGCTCATCTCTTCAATCATTTTTCATCAGTATATACCTATTGGTCATGTTGTGCTGAAAAAAGTGCTTGCAAGGAATAAATCCCCCTCAGCACAGACATCTGCAAGATAACATTTTCATTTACCCCAGGAACTCCCCCTTTACCAACTATCTCGCCAGTTTCATTACATCCCACTTTCACATTCATATCACTTATTACAAGCACTTTTCCCTCCATCTCAAAACAATTTATACAGTCATTTGAATTTCTCCAGAAATGCTTCATTTCATCCTTATCTCGCACAGTCTATATTCACAGGTGCATACACACATACCCACACATTCTTCAGAATTCCAATCTTGCCTTTGACCCAATCTATTCGTGATCCATTTCATCCACACTTTGTATCATAGAATCTTTAATATAGTACAGTAAAACTTCTGTTATCTGGAATTCTTGGGAAGTTGACTGCTTCAGATAACAAAAATACTGGTTGAGTCTTAATTTTGATATATAAAATGATTCAGAAATTGCCAATCTCTCACTTTATATAGGGTTTATGTTCTGTAAAAATCTTGCAGAAAGAGAAATTGCATGTAGCAGTAGCAGATTCTTCCATTACTTTCACCTTTTGTAGCTTTTGACATTGAATAAACTTATCTAGCCATGCTTTACTTGCTTGAAATGGCTCTGGCTCACCTATATTGTCCTCTTTATGAAAACTCTCATAAATCTTCAGAGCTGAAAGTTACAAAGGCTGCTTTTTTTCGTCTCATTCTTTAAGTATAATGAGAGCATTTTCACCATCTTCTCCATGCTTGGATTACTAACCTTTGTGGTTACCTTGGCAGACAATGGAGTAGTTGGCCACAGCACTTCGAATTTTCTATGTATTCCTTTGTATGTTATGGATTGTAGGTTCACCCAGGCTGTAAGAAGCTTAAACACTGATGCTCCCTTATTAGCATCAGTGCATTGTAAGATTTCTAGGTTCTCTTCCATTTAACTGCTGGTTCTAGGGTAGAAGATGTTTTTGGATGTTTGAATGTTATATTAACAAACACAAACATAGTGGGATGCAGGAAAATCACATTAGCAGTTATACCTGAATCACACAAGTAGCACAGATCTGCACACAACTCTGATAACTGTAAGACCCACACTTACTCCACCCATCAACTCTCACTGAAGATTAGGTGCACTTTCTACTGCACTAACGTTCCCTCACCAGCATCAGTGAATCATAAGATTTCTAGCATTGTTTCTAAGGCCAGAGAAGTTCAGTTCCCTTTAACTGCTGATTCTGGAGTAGGAGATGTTGCTGTTCATTTGGGAGCTATATTTACAAACATAAACATAGGGGGTTGTTGGAAAATCACATGAGCAGGTATACCCAAAATGCAGTAGCAGCACAAATCCACACATACTGGTAGTAACTATAAGCCTGATCAAGTGGCAGGAATATGGTGATCTCCAGTAAGGACCCATGTTCACTCCACCTGCCAATCCTCACTGAATTTTGGGGCACTTTCTACTGCATACACATTTTAAAATATTTTACCTATTTGTAAACATTTTACGTAAAGGAAATACTACTATATGTAAGCAAATAAGCTCGACAAAATGCCTCAATCTTCTTTTGCTGCTTGTTGTTATCACAAATTGTTGCCATACCGATGTTGAAGTCCATCATAAGTGCTGCCATGGACTCATCCTAAGTCAGCCCTTGCACATAGCTATCTTTTTTTTCGAGGCATGAGAGGTTCCTCTTGTGCTTCAAGGAGCTGTCAGACAGTTGCTAACAATGCTTGAAAGGGGCCATTGTCTACAATGATAATCAAGGATGCACAAATACACAGATGTACTTGACCAGCACACAACTCCCTGCCAGAGAGCATGTGGGCGATGGTAAACAATCACCAATGCCACAGAACACTGGATGGTGAGTACACTAATCACTGCAGCACGGTGCATACGTGATTTGAAGTATTTTTATGTACCCTTCATAATTTTTTGATTTTTCACACATATTGGAAAATGCCAACCAAAATTGAAAAACATATTTTAGTTTGAACATTTTGTTGTTTCAAAATACGGGTAGCAGAAGTTTAACTCTCCTAGGCTTTGTTAGTCATTGTTGACAAACTTGTCATAGATTTCTTGTCTAAATTTCTAAGGCTTTGTTAGTGATTGTTGACAAACTTGTCTTAGCTTTCCTGTCTAATTTCTCTGCTTTCTTTAAAACCTGTTTTTTTTCTTAGGTCAGGCAGTGCTAAAAGTCATAAATTGATCCCCGAAAGTACTATTATTAACAGTAATAAAGAACACTAGTGCAGTTTGTCTCAGTCATGAGGAGAATTCAAATCATTAATTGATGATGAAAGTCTTGCCTGTTGGTAGCATGAAAACTTTATTCCCTCTTGTCAAGTCAGAGTGACACTTTTATACAATAAAATTAGCTACACTAGGTAACTTTTGCAGTATTAACCATTTGCTTTCTTAGAAACTGAATCTCCCTATAAAAAGCACAATGATTAGAAGAAGTTGATTCTCTCAAGTTGGCAACACACCTGGACATTTGGTTTGAATCTAAGTAAATTTCACTCTTAAGTCCTATTAAACTCCCAAAATGTGGCACATTCAAACTTAATATCTCATTCATATGTTACTCAGGGGACCCTTTACATTTTGCTCCCATCCCCCCCTTCATAATAGGTTTCATGAGCTGTAGACCCTCCAAAATCTTAAAAATACATTAAAAATACAGGTGAACACTGCTCAAGCTTTTCTCAGGTGCATGTGTTTGTGTGGAGCATATATGAGACTCTCATGATCTGTGCATTTAGTTGCCCATGCTATTTCAGAATAACACAACAAAGGTACCCACCAGTATGATAATGGTTTATATAAAGTCTTTACCTATTTTTATCGTGGAGAATATATCATACTCACAGGACTCAGCTTTAGAAAAGGTTTTTCAAGTTTTATAACCAAAATTTTTAATTTTCTTTTTTTTCTTGCTGAATTGGCTGTATGTTAGGTCACATCATTGTAGATTAGTTTTAAGTTTTGATAAGACTGTGAAAATAGAATTCAAACATTTGCTGGTTACTATCAGGTGAAAAATGTGCAAATACATTTTTTGGAATACTGATATTGTTTAAAGTTTTCTCTAGTTAATATACCTGTTTAAAACATTCTTAGCTCTTCCTTGTTTTATGAGCTGTTTATTTTTTACTTACTATGATACAACTGAGATTTAACTCCCTTTTGTCTGATGCTTTATGAAATTGGATTAGGCCAATTGGACATACCCATTATGATGATAATGGTAGAATTGGTCTCAGGTTGTTAAGGGATGTAAACAGGCTTCCTTTAGGAAATGTTGATAACTGGATGTTCTTCTATAGAAAAGCATCTTCTGATTTCAGTGATAGCCACGAAAATATTATTACAATTAAAAATTAAAATGGAGTCAGTGTAAATAGCAACTTTAGTACTGTAGCACCAAAAGTATACCATATAATTAAACTGGGTTATGGAAAGCTTGGTCATAATGTGTATAGCAGTCAGTCTTTTTATTGTACATGTTCGCTGTTTTACACCTTTGCAAGGTAGCTCAAGGAACAGATGGACAAGGACTTCACTTGCTCACATTCACTCTCTAACCCATGTATAATGCACCATAACCAGAATTTGTCATCCAAAAACAAACCCCTGACCACTTCATATACCCAGATTCAGCCCATTGACAGCATGTTACCCCCATGTGCTGCATCAGTTGATTCATTCTATTCTATGCATGCCTTACTCCCTCCAGAATGTTCTGGCTTTGATATGTCAAAGCCTCCTTAACTCCATCTTTCTCCTCAGTCTCCCACTCCCCCATGCTCCCTCCTTTTTTTGACAAGTAGATCCACTTATTTGGTGTTTCTTCACTCCTCTTTTCAGCACACTCTGATTGCCTCTCAATCAGACTGTGTTTACTACCACACCTTACCTGTATAATGTCATTTCTTATATGATCAGTCTACCTTGCAGAACCTCATATTGACCCCAAGCATTTCATTTCCAACACATCCACATGCTTCCATTCTTTTGCATTCAGGGCTCAAGGCTCACGTCCTTTCAATACTACCAGGACTACTATACCTTCATACATAGCCATCTTTACCCAGACCGACATTGATCTCTCCTTCCACACTCTTCTCACTGCATTTTGGGTCTTTGCCTCCTTTCTCACCTTATGACTTACAGCAGCCTCTGTGTCTGTGCCTACTGCCATATCCACTCTCAAATACCAAAAGCACTGCACTTACTCCAGGTCCTCTCCATTCATTCTCAGTCTCAAACCATTCTGTCTTATGGTCACAATAACAACTGCAATATTTATTCTAAACAAATCTTTTTTTTTTTTCTACTGTTTGATAATGATTAATGTGTTTCAGCAGAAGAGGCCTCTGGATATAGTGTATTATTATGTACGTTCCCTGACTGCCTCCAACCCATTCATGTCAGCACGTGATTCTCTCGTCTCAATGTTTGATGACATTAGAAAAAAGGTAAGTGCTAGATGCAACTTCTGAGGTTCATGGAGAGGTATGAACATTTTTATTGCCTTTGAATAATGACTTTGTTTTTCAGAATATTTCTTCAAAAGTAGGCTTGAGTGAATCTTTGTTTTTTTTATGTTACTGCTATTATACATCCCCTGGACCCCTTGTGTATAAACGACTGTGTATTTCAAAGCAAAACCATGAAAGTCTTACCATGGAGAATATTATGCTCAGAAATTTGGTAAGGCAATGGGCAACCCTCTTTCATCAGTATTAAATAATCTTTACATTGAATTCTTTGAAACAAAATTACTAAGGGATATCTTACCCTCTAAGGCAATCTGGTTTTGGTATATAGATGGTGTTTTTTTGTGTTTTGCCAACAAGTGAAAATTTACAAGCATTTCTCCCTTTACATAACCATTTAGTACCTTCCATCAACTTTATTGTTAATGTGGAAAATAATTGTATGTTACCCTTTTTAGATTATATGATCCATAGGGTTGGAAACATGTTTAAGATTAGCATATACAGAAAACTCACCAGTGTTTGTTCTTATATTCATTATTACTCAAGTCAACATGACAAAGTTAGACAGTCATCATTCCAGTCAATGTTCCTTAGGGCATTACATATATGCAGTCCAGAATTTATTGATGATAAGTTAAAGTATTGTAGATCTTTCATTGATAAATCTCTTAAGTTGGCAAAGAAATCACTCTGTAGAGTTAACCCAAAGCCTCCCCTTGATACCAAGAATCTTTTAGTTCTCCCATTTAGCGATAATTTTATGCTTAAATTCTTTAATGTGAATGTAGTCTTCAGCATAACAGTACTGTTAAGAATATCTTAATTAAAAACTTGCTAGAAAATTCTATGGATTGTGTTTACAAAATACCTTGTAAAAACTGTAATATATTTTATTTTGGGCAGACTGGTAACGATCTCTGTGTTAGACTTAAGCGACATGAATATAGTATAAGAACAGGACAAGAATCAAATGCTTTGTTTAATCATGTTAAAAATGATGACCATTGTATTGATTGGAGTAATGCTAATTCAATTATTAACTGTAACTCCTTTACCAAGAGAAATATCAATTATAATTGCACTCCTTTCTTGTGAGTACTGCCCAAACATCTCTCTTTGCTTTCACTAGCATCTTTAATTCTCAATTCCACCTCTCACTACTCTTTCTAAGCTGCCATCCTCCCACCTTTTGCATGCCGTATGCATCTCTTGCACATGTCAGTGCTGCTTCCCTAAATACTTTTTACTCTTCACCCATGGCAAGATCACCTTGCCTAATTTTGTCCCTGTTGGCCTTAAATGACTTGTATTCTTTAAAATCAGTCTCACTTTTGATTTTTTTAATTCATTTATGTTTCAGTTAGACTGTGAAATGTTCTGTAAGTATTGCATTAAGTAAGAAAGAGGTCTGCAATGTTTCAAGAGTGGTCTTGACTGTTGGAAACTCTTGTTGGTTTGATTATCCATGCTGGGATCATACTGGGTAGAGCCTAACCAATCCTTATGATGTACATTGTAATCCCCTTATTGAGGATTTCGACACGTGGATGTGAAGATGCTGATGCATTGTGGCAGGAAGTCAAATAGTCAAAGAGTAGTACATAATTAGAGGATTTTTTTTTGAGTGGGGGATATTTGAAACAGTTATAGAGAACTGAGAAATTTGGAGCCAGATTTGCATCTAAGCAAGGAGATTCAAGGTCTACAAGGTAAATACTTGGTCTAATCTATTTGAATAGGAATGGAATTAATGATAATAGGTAGGTAAATGGATGTTGCAGCTGCTTAATTTATTTCATTTATATCTTATTTGGAGCAGAGGAAGTGCTGATTTTGATAACTGTAATTTGCACAAAGTATTCTCAGTTTATCGTGTCACATCCTGCACATCTGTAGTAATTTTTACTTCAAGATTGATGTAATTTTTTTATTTTGTGTATAAATGAACATTATTTCTTTTTACAGTACATCTCGGCACAGCATAATGAACCAATTTCTAAGAGCATGCAAACAGCTGTAGGCCGGGCTGTAAATAACGAGGGATTGAGACAAGAAATATGGATTCGGCCTGACAGTGGAGCTACAAATTGTCGTACTCTCTCTCATTCCAGCAGTGATGAAGGCACGAGTAAAGAAGATGAATTGAAGAAGTTGTCACTTGAGCAGGTATGCCTAAGTAGCTGTCTTTTGTTTCTGCTTCACCTACACTTGTACTACCAGCATTTTGTCCATAAACATAGAATCTTTCCTTGTCACACATATCACTTGATAATGCTTAACTCACATAACTCATTTTTTCATAATTCTAGATATTTGTATGGTGAGCAGTGTGTGCTAGCCCTGCCTTTTAGCAAAATGTTAGGAGCAGTATATAGAAGTAGTAAGTAGGAGCATTAGGTTGAAACATAAGGTAGAAGTGGTCAGTAGGAACGTTAGGTAGAAGCCTCTAATAAACACTGTGCTAGACTTACCCTCTGCCAGTGGCCTGTTAAGGGTGAAGCACTGAAGGCTAAGAAGTAGCACTGGAGTTCATTAGTTATGGAGACTATTGCCATAGCCACCCCTTTGAGGAAGTTCTAGAAAGGAACAGGAGTCAGAGATATAGATAGATAGAAAGCTGTATGTTTGTCTGCCTGGAGCTGGGAGAATACTTGGAAATCCCTGCACAAGGAGAATAAAGGAGAGAGCATACATTCAGAGGGAGGAGATGGAGTTGGAGTTGAATCATCCAAAGTTGAATTAGAGGAAAAGACAGCACTTAGAATAATGGATTTATCATTTGGAGAGTTATCTATAAATTGATGCTTTGGAAGAGAGGAGGAAAGGTTGAATTGCAGAAGTTACTGAAGAAAGAAAAAGATTTGTCAGTAAAAGTGCTGTAGTAGTCAGATCGTCAAACTTTCTTCTATTGAAGGTGTGCTTTGCTCAACAAAGAATAACTTTGCCATGATTCTGAGTAGAAAAGAAAGTGGAGTAGGTTTATGGGAAGGGAGGAGTTTTATGGCCTTGTATGCTTTGTCCTTGATGCAACAGCCAACAGAGCAGGATTGATCAAATCATGATAGGTGGAGAAAGAGTAAGTAGATGATTGTATGTAGGATTCCATCCCAGCCAAGATAACCTGTGCTATGCATTCAGCATAATATAAAGCATCCGGGTCAGCGAAGCAGTACTCTTCTTAAGGAAAATAAGTTAAGAGCTTAAAAGAACCTGTGTGGGATTACTACTGAGCTCTCCCAAAGTGCCAAAGTTGGCATTTCAAGGTCAAGGATAGAGAGTATGTGTGTTCAGTTAGATGTGATATAAATAGAATTATGGTCTTAGACTCCTAAGGGGACCCCCTAAGGGGGCAGAAATAGTATAATTATAGTGAGATAGCTCAGAAGTAAATCCTGATACCACTTTGATTTTTTTTTATCTTAATTTCATTGTACAAAGAATGTCATTGCTTTTTTTTTTTTACAAAGCTAAACTAATGTGCAAAATTTAATGTCTTTTATGCATTACTGATATAGTTTTTGGTGTGTTAAGTTGTGGAAGTGGTTGGTCACCAGAATACATACAAAAGACAGCATGTTTAATCTGCCTTGAATAATGGGAAAACAGCCAGATGGAGATGAAAAAAACTATTCAAGGGTTTTTTCTGTTTAATTTCACAGATTAGGAAAAGATTCCTTACGAGCTACCTTCACTGCCATGGAATGCTGTTTTCACGGGTCGGTTTGGATGGATTCCGAGAGTGTTGTTTGAGCATGTTGCTGGAGTTTTCTATGTTGCTTCGTGCATCACCTCCACGACTCTCAACTTATCACTTACTCCAGATTATGACCATCAATATGTATGCAGTCAGCAACACTGAGCTGAAGGGTAAGTGTTAGAATTGATTATGTCTGGTAATACTTTGTTTTTCAAATGTGATTGCTAAGGATTCCTTTTTCAGGTCTTTTCAACAAAATGATAAGGTAAGACTTTCATGGTTTTGCTTTGCTTCTTTTCTGATCTTATGAACACAGTTTGTCTTACTTCATATATGGCATGACTGTCATTATTTGCAGCATCATTTTTTATGTTTTTCTTCTTGCACTTTTCACATTTTTAGGGATGAAGTGGGCACTCACTGGCATGCCAGCATGTGAAAACCAAAAAATCTTATGTTAAATATTACTTTGGGACTGTTATAGACACAGTACTCGAATGAAACTGTTATGTTCTTTAGTTTGGGTGAGCGCTGCCTAGTCATGCATGATTGCCTTGACTTTCAACTGATATTTTAAAAATCTTGGGAAGAAAAGCTTTTGGATTAAGCATCTGTATTCCATTACTTGGCAGGAAGGTCCCTCCTCAGATAGGAAGAATGCTGAAAGAAGTGAGAGTGAGTGCAGGTTTCCAAGACAGTCAGAGCTTAGCATTGTAACATTTCACAGTGATTCATAAGTTATGTCATGAAATTTCTCTGTGTATCACAGAGAGCAAATTTCATCCATCTTCAGTCTTTGCTATGCTGTGCCTAGCTTATAATGTCCTCTTGATATTTCTGATTTAATGCTTTTCATTGGATATGTTTTGGTATTGCATCCACAACATTTAGAGATGCAAATAGATTAGTTTTTTTTTGGTCTCTTCTGCTCTATCAAATGGAGGGAATAAGCTGAAACATTCTCCAGTTATTAAAAAGCTACCTTATCAATGATGAGTTAATGCTCAGTGTTAGATTTTGACTGAAATGTTCTCATTATTTTCTTTTTTAATCAACAATAACTATAAAGAACTTTTTAGGTGAAAGATGTGGCCTGTCATGGGATCCATAGTGAGGGAGCTGGATAGTGGAAGATCTGGGAGAGGTGGCCTGTCATGGATCCATAGAAAGGGGTTTGACTTGTGGAGAGATGAGGCAGGTGGTCGATCATGGGATCTATGGAAAAGGGGCTGGCTAGTGAAGTTTCTTGGTAAATGGCCTGTACTCATCTAGTGGTTGTGTTTGTATATTGTTAGTGTACTACTCTAGTGGTTGAGTATTAATATTGTTATTGTAGTAATCTAGTGGTTGTGTTTGTATATTATTAGTGTACTCCTCTAGTGGTTGTGTTTGTATATTGTTAGTGTACTGCTATAGTGGTTGTGTATTTATATTGTTATTGTACTCATCTGGTGGTTGTGTTTGTGTATTGTTAGTGTACTCCTCTAGTGGTTGTATTTTTTTCTTTTATGTTGAAGGCTCCAGTCACGGACATAAGTGCACATCAAGGCCGGGCCTTAATTGAAGTATAGAGAGAATTGTGAAACGGAAAATGAAAGACAAGGGAAAGTATTCATGAATTTTTGAGAAAGTGAAAAATCTGTCTTTTGAAATGTGCTAGGTCATAGTCACTGGAAAAGACATGAGAAGGTGCAGAGTTCCAAAGCTTCGACGTGTAGGGAAAGAAGCAGATATCAAAATGGCCCACCCTTGAGTTGCCGATGGCCACACTATAATCATGTGACGCAGCAGCTTGCTGAGTGAGAGAAGAGGGAGCAGAACTGAAGGATGTGGATGAATGCAGTATTGAGTCATCAGCATATGAGTGAATTGGATTATTTGTGGAGGAGAGGAAATCATTGAAAAAAGTAGAAAAAGTGTAAGGGACAGGACAGAACCATGAGGGACACCGCTGGTGATGTAGAAAAGGTGGGAGACTGATCCGTCAACAACCCTCGAGATAGATCGGCTGGAGAGGAAGCTAGATATGAAGGAGCAAAGTGAGGGAGGGAAGCCAAAAGAGGGGAGCTTAGAGATGAGACCCCATTGCCACACCCTGTCAAAAGCCTTAGATATGTCAAGGGCAACTACACATGACTCCCCAGAATCTTTCAGGGATGATCAGACATTAGTAAGGTAGGAAAGAATATCGCCAGTTGATCTTGCCATATGGAAGCCATACTGGTGATCAGAGAGAAGATTGTGTTTTTCGAAGTGTATAAGGATATGGGAGTTGAGGAGGGATTGAAAGACTTTGGAAATGGTAGATGTCAAAATAATAGGACGATAGTTAGAGGGATCAGAACATTCAGTCACCCTTCTCAGGGATGGTATACATCAAAGCATGTTTCCATGGAGGAGGAAAAGTTTTGTTTTTTAAACAGAAACAGAACCGACGAACAAGCACAGGTGCAATTTCAGAGGCACACTCTTTCAGCACATGGCAATGGATGCCATCAGGACCATAATCCTTGCTTGTGTCCAGAGAAAGAAGCACTTTTTGGACGGTCCAAAAAGATATTACGGGAAGAGGCATAGGATTAGTAAGAGGAGCATCAGAGGGTGAAAGAATGTTAGAGTAATCCAAGGTGGAGTTAGAGGAGAAATGGGAACCAAAGGGAGTTGCTTTGTCAATGGGAGAGACAGCTATAGTACCACCAGGATGGAAAAGTGAAGGAAAGGTTGAGTGACAGAAGTTGTTAGGGATGCTTTTAGCTAAAGACCAGAAAGACCTATCAGTGGATGATGAGGAGAAGTTGTCGCACTTCCTTTGAATAATGGAATGCTTCGCCTCACAGATAACGTGCTTGCAGCGATTATGAGCAGTGATAAAAGTTGAATGGGAGCCAGAGGAAGGAGAGAATTTCCAAGCCTGGTATGCCTGATCCCTTGTCTGAATGGCTTCAGAACAGGAATGGTTGAACCATGGATTGGATGAAGTTGTCTTGGAGAAAGAGGGGATAATTGCTTCCATTTCTGCAAGAATAACCTCTGTTTTGTGTTTGAAGACAGAAGCATCACCACATATGAGACAGTAATTTATCCAAGGAAACTCAGAAATGAAGTTACATAAGTTATTCCAGTCAGCTTTGTTCAGATGCCAGTATTTACACTTAGAAGGGGCTGATAGAAGGGGAGGTGATGTTGGAATAGATACATTTATGAGAGTGTGATCAGATGAACCAATTTGGTGCAAGATTGTATATTAACAGCAATATGGACTAGAGGTGAAAAACAAATACAGAATGTTAGGAGAGTGGTCACAGCAGTCAGGTATATGGGTAGGGTGGGAGATAATTTGTTTTAAATGATTGAGAATGGAGAATGTTAGGGCTTTGATCCTTCCACTATCCATGTGGGAGGAATTTAACCATTCCCCATGGTGAATGTTGAAATCCCCGAGGTAGAGGATCTCAGCTTACGGGTGAGAAGATGTCACAGTTTCATGGCAGAAGTTCAGTTAGTCAAAGAAGGATATAAAATTCCTAGAATTAGGAGAGCAATAGGCAAAACAGAGGACAAGTGTGGTAGTAGGGAGACAGACTCTGAGTCACATAACATCAGAGTTTGGAGACTCAAGGTCCTTGAGGCATGCGACAGGTGTGTTTATGTCGGAATAAGTGCAAACACCACCTTTAAACTGGAATCGTGAGAGGAGATTATAGTTAGATATGCAAAAGAGACCAGTGAAAACTTTATTAGAGAACTGTGTTTCAGAGAGAAGTAAGATATTAGGAGAGGTACTAGACAGATGGTGTTCAACTGAGGAGGGGTTACTAGAGAGACCATGAATGTTGGTATAGTGAATAGAAAAAGAGGAAGGTTTAACAGAGAGAGAAAGGTCATGGGAGGGGCTGGTACTTCTACTGCCAAAGCCCTCCCGCTCATTGGCAGTAGAGTCAGGCTGAAACCTGGAAATTCTTAGCACCCCATGATGCCTGGGAGTATGGGCCATAGATTGGATGGACTCTGTCATGGTGATACTTATAAGTGTTTGAGTGGACAGGAATTGGCGAAAGCATTTATGTGAAAAAATTGATAATGATAAGTATGGTTTGAGTAGGTGTATGGTGCTTGAAAGAAGATGGAAGGACTAGCGTGGTAGTCCTGTTTTGATGAGACAGAAAGTAAGACCAGCAATTCTGACATGGAGAGTGCAAGATGGTGCCGGGCACCACTTTAAAGCTCCTCAGTCAGGACAGTAGTACCACCCTGGATGGGTCAGATGAGGTCACAGGCTGTCATGTGCTACCCAGTCAAGGCATCATCATGAAGATGACAATTGTGGGGTGACAGTGGGTTCACATCAAAAATAACGAAAATCCTATAAAAAGTCAAAAGTCAGGAGTCTGAAGACTCAGAACACACTGTGGGCAACTCTCTTTGTTTATATTTACTTGACTAATCAGAGCGCCGTACCCATGTATGCTCATATCCAATCAGCACCAAGTGTATTAGTACAATACAAATTTTACTGTGCTTACAAAGCACACAAATTCTTGCTGACTTGCTAATTTTTTTATATTATTGTGACTATATCTTTACCTTTCATGTCTGGAAGAAGGCATACAAGTTCTAATGCTGCTAGTATGGCACCTAAAGTGTCATGAAAAAGCCTCCCCTTGGATGTAAAATTGCAAGTTTTGAGGCAGTTTGATGTCTGTGATACTTTCAAATTGACTTCATCGACGCTTAGAAACATTATTAAAAATGCAGACAAGATAAAGACTTCTGCCATGATGAACACAAAGTTAACAGCAATGAAGTGATCCATTCAAGGAACAGTTTGTTAGAAAAATGGGAGGATATGCTAAGCAAATCTAGTGTAAGTGGTGGGTGTGGTGGTGGATTGAACATCAGCTGTTGAGGAATGCTTGGCAACAGTCCCAGCGCATGTTACTGCACCTTTCAACTTCACCTCTTTTAACACCCCCACCTTTCTGCATTCTCACTCCATATTTTGAAATGTTATGTAATGTAAATTGAAGGGATACAATTTTTCTCATTTATACTTAACATTCAGTTTTGTGGGTAGACATTAGCTGTTCAGTAGCATCTGGGAGTACTGTGGCCAGTGTTACCAAAGACACTGACGGAAGCATCACCTCCACACCACTTAACACAGTCTGCCTTACCAACTTATCCATTATCACCATTACCCTTACTATCACCACTTAGATCATAATTTTAGTGATGTGGAAATGGATTAGCTTCAGTCAGAGGAAAGCCATACAATATCCGCTGCCTCTCACCTTCCATCTCCTTCCCAACTGCTGCATCTGACCAACATGCTACCTTTCTGGCTCATTCTGCTACAATTGTCACAGTTCATCAAATGACTGTCATTCAAAATACAGTGTTGTTCATTATTTATTATTTATAAATTTGTAAAGATATGCCAGTGTAATAATCTGTGTTTATTGATAACTGTAACCCTCATTTATAATACTGTAAATACCTTATAGGTAAAAAATAATGTCATCAGGATATATGGAATGGTATAAGACCCAATGGAGACTTGTTTTGCTTGGTGCTCCATTTTCCAAGAACATATCCTGAGCGCTAATTGGGGTTATTAGCGTATCTGAAAATGATGTAAATAGGATGTGATAGATAAGTGATTTACTAATGGTTAAAGTTGGTGAATAATTTTTTTTATATTTTCATAAACCTCCATACAGTGGAACTGCTAAATTTTCTGGCTCTTTTAGTGTAAAATTTATGTGTGGTGACCAAACATCAGAATCATACTTTATCCTTGGTCAAACAGAGGATGTGAACAGCTTGCTGAACTTTTTCTTATCCCTATAGACTCATCCAAAAAAATTGTGGATGCCCTTGGTTTTAATGGAATTTGAAATGAACATTGTTACTCCAATTGTATATGTATAGTTGGTACTCCTGATTCTTTGATGTACTAATTGTACATTTTGAAATACCCTCCTCATTCCATATTCTTTGACTTGAATCGCTGAAATAACATCAGAAAAAGATTTGTTTATTGAAATGGGACAAATAAGTGAAATTCACCAGTTTTGTGATGCTCTTTTTAAGAAATATTTTCACTACACTTATGATATTAAAAGACTTTGGAAAGCTAAAGGGATGACTTACCATTTATGAGATATTTTATGGTTATGAAAGAACAATAAGAATGTGAATGTGATGATTCATATCATATGAAAATATATTGATATTGCTGAGGAAAACATTTAAACAGATTGAGAAAAATATACTAATTATCAGGACATCATTATTTTGTTCATGAGGGAGTTATGAAACTAGTGGATGCTGATTTTCCTTTCATTACAGGACTTTGGAGCATGAATGACCATAAATATTCTCCAGAAACAAATCTAGATTCAAAATGTGTATTAAGTGAGTCATATGTGACTTTCGGCCATTCCATTTGTCAGCGATTGCGTGTTTAGAAATTGGAAAGCAGAAATGATAACAAGACTTCCCACGAAATACAAATGAAGTACAGTGATTATACTGAAGTGTAACTGCAGTGTTTCTTTGATGAGATGTGAGTTTTAGAGCTGAGCCTGGTTTTCCCAAGTATTCTTTTATTGTATATTTTATCTTAATGTATTCATGCGTTCCTTTTTTTACACTCATATGAACCTCTTTTACTGCAGCACTACTAATATCTGCTGCGAACTTTGTATGGGGGATATCCATAGACATTCTCAAAAAATTACTCCATGGGTTTGTAGGTAGTAGTTGGTAGGCAGCCAGTAACCAGGGGGATATATTACCAGTACTACCCGCCTGGGTATTAGGAGGGTTAGTGACATCTGCTTATGAGCCAGCACTTTAGTGATTGTCAAGTTGCACTCCTCTGACCCAGTTAGCTGTCTTTTCTGTATGTACCACTAACATTTGGACTACTGGCATTCTGTCCATAAACATACAATCTCTCCTTGTCATATGTAACACTTGACAACACTTAACACTCGCAGCTCATTCTTCGTAATGCTAGATTTTCCTGTGGTGGGCACTATGCGCTAGCCCTGCCTTTTGGGAAAATCGTAGGAACGTTAGATAGAAGTAGTAGGTAGGAACATTTAGGGAGGATTATTTGGTAGAAACATTAGGTAGAAGCAGTAGTTAGGGGCATTAGATAGAAGTAGTCATAAGGAACATTAGATAGGAGCCTCTGCAAACACTGTGTTAGACTTGCCCTCTGCCAATGGCCTGTTAAGGGTGAAGCACTAAAGGCTGATAATTGGCACTGGAGTTCTCTGGTTATGGAGACTCTGTTGCTGTGGCCACCCCTTTGAGGGAGTTCCAATTGGAGCAGGCATCAGAGATATAGATAGATGGAAAGATAGATAGACGTTTGTTAATATAGTTAACTTGAACATAATTCTTTAAGATAGAATTATCTAAAGCTCAGCTTTTTAAAATTTTGTGTATAGGTGCTACGTTATTATCTAAAGTTCAGCCTTTTGAAACATTGTGTGCAGGTGCTACATACTCGTTAATTTTTGCTGCTGCACTTCCAGGCATATGAATTATTCCAGGATTATTGTCAAACATACATAGTGAGATGTGTTGTATTTTTAAAAGTTTTTTCTCAGACAACTATGATTAGTAAAGGCTTTCTTCACTATATCTCTTATATTGTAAAAGTGTCATAGCTTCACAGATCACTTCATAATGAGAGGGTGCAGATCACATACAGGCCTCTTTGATACCTTGATCAGTTTATAGAAAACTTTTAGCTGTTGCATATGATAAATGTGTGGGGGATGCCACTACAGGCATTAACCCTTAAATGGCAGTCATGGTATGGTAATTTCATCACAGATTGAAAAACATTCAGTGAATACCTTGTGAAGTCTTTGGGGGCCTTCACAGCTTGGGCTGGGCCCAGGTTGGTCTAATGTGTCATTAGTTGACCAAGTTGTTGGAAGCTGCAGCCCTCAGGCCCACATAACCCTCACAGCCTGGCTGGTCTGGTACATTTTGTAGGTACTTGTCCAATGCACTCTTGAACTTCTCTACCATGCATCCAATGTTGTTTTAGATGGTGTTTAAGAGTCTTGGGCCCTGGATGTTTCAGGTGTTCCCCCTTTTTGTGCATATTGCATCTTTGGATTTCAGAGGCAGTACTTTACAAAGTCTTCCATGCATTTGGCAACACTTGGTGCAGTAATAGGAAAATATGGAAATGATGTTTAGTTTTATTCAGTTTTTTTCTTGTTGTACTCTTATTTCGTACACAGGTACAGTATTGATGATAAAAAAAAAGCACCAATTGTGTGTGTCATTGACAGCAGCTAAAAGGGATGGGAGCAGGTGGCTGGAACCCCTCTCATTCTTGTATTTCAGTTTCTAAAAGATGGACCAGAAGGAACCAAGCCAGGGGTGTTCATCCCCTTTGAAGGTTTAGGCTAGGGTGTCTAAATGGGCATGGATGTAACCAAGATGAGAAGGAAGGAGAAATAAGTTGTATGTTTGAAGAAAGAAACTTGGATGTTTTGGCTCTGAGTGAAACAAAGGTCAAGAGTAAAGAGGAAGAATGGTTTAGCATTGTCTTAGGAGTAAAGTCAGTGGTTGCATAGAGGACAATTACTGCTGAACAGGAGTTGTGGGAGTCTGTGTAAGAGTGTAATGAATTGAGTTCTAGACTGATTTAGGTAAAAATGAGAGTGGATGGTGACTTATGGGTGATTTTTAGTACTTATGTACCTAGCCATGAGAAGAAAGATCATGAGAGGCAACTATCATCCTGTTGCTTAACATCCACCATTTACAAAGTCTTTAAATCTCTCCTTAACTCTGATATCCTTAGACATGTTGAATCTCACAGTCTTCTCTCTGATCACCATTATGGCTTTTGTAAGGCAAGATACACTTGTGGTATTCTTTCCTATCTCTTTAATGTCTGGCCCTTATCCCTTAAAGATTTTGAGGAATCCTATGGAGTTGTCATTGACATATCTAAAGCTTTTGACAAGGTTTGGCATCAAGGTTTCATCTCTAATCTCCCTTTGTTTTGCTTCTCTCCCTCACTTTGCTCCCTCACATCTAGCTTCCTCTCTGGCCTATCTATCTCCATGGTTGTTAATGAATCAGCCTCTGCCCTTTACTTCATCAGTATCAGTGTCCCTCAAGATTCTGTCCTGTCCCCTACACTTTATTTAATTTATTTACTTTATTATACTTGATTGCTGTTTCTTGTGTTAGCGTGGTAGCACCAGAAAACAGACGAAGAAAGATCCATTCACTCACATACACACATATATACATACATGCACATATATGCACAATACA
>JAYMFT010407354.1:0-18488 GCA_038088735.1 Panulirus argus | reverse complement strand
ATATTTCAATTAGGGCCCGGCCTTGATGTGGACTTTTGTCCGTGACTGGAGCCTTCAACATAAAAAAAAAAAAAAGTGTTTATACCCCTGACCTAGAGAAGAAAGATCATGAGCGGCAAATGTTTTGGGAGCAAATGAGGGAGTTTGTCAGCAGCTTTCATGCAAGAGACCGAGAGTTAGTGATGGGTAACAAATGCAAATGTGAGTAATGTGCCATTTTAGAGTATAACTGGGGGGCCAGGGGGTATCCAGTAATATGGAGGGAAACGGTGTACAGTTTGTGGAGTTGTGTGCTGGAAAAGGACTGGTGACTGGGAATACCTGGTTTTAAAAGAGGGACATGCACACGTAGATGTATATAAGAAAGATGATCAGCAGGGATTATTGGAATATTACTACTCGATAGGCGTGAAAAAGACAGACCGATGGATGTAAATGTGCTGAAAGAGGCATCTGGTGGGATGTCTGACACTACCTTGTGAAGGCAAAGGTGAAAATGCGTAGAGGTTTTCAGAAAAGAAGAAACATTATAGGTGAGAAGAGAGTGGTGGGAGTAACTAAACTTGGAAAAGAGACTTGTTTGAAGAAATATGAGGAAAGAATAAGTGCAGAATGGCAAAAGGTGAGAGTAAACGAAGTTAGGGGAGTGAGTGAGGTACGAGAGGTACTTAGAGAAGCAATGCTTGCAAGTGCGAGAGATAATTGTGGCATGCATAGGGTGGGAGGTAGGTCAGATGAGAATGGGTAGTGAGTGGTGGAATGAAGAAGTAATGTTGCTAGTGAAAGAGAAATGAGAGGTATATGGTTGATACTTACATGGAAAGAGTGCAAATGATCGGGAGATGTATAAGAGATAGCGACATGAGTTCAAGAGGAAGGTGCAGGGTTTAAAAAATGAGGACAAACGAAAGTTTGTGTAAGCGATTATCAGTAAACTTTTGGGAGAAAAAGATGCTTTGGGAGGAGGTTAATTGTGCGAAAACCAAGAGAACAATTGGAAGTGATGTAGTGAGTATATGGAGTAATTATTTTAAAGGAAGTTGAATGTGATTGATAAGAGGATGACAGATGTAGGTTGTTTGGGTCGGTGTGGTATGTGAATTGAGAGAATCAAGGGGAGTGGTTTAGTCAAGAGAGAAGAGGTGGTGAAAGCCTTACGTAAGATGAAGTGTGGCAAGGAGACTGGAGTGGATGGTATTGCAGTTGAATTTCCTGAAAAGGGGATGACTGTGTTAATGATTGGTTTGTCAGGATTTTCATTGTACGTATGGATCATGGTGAGGTGCCTGAGGATTAGCGTAATGCATGTATAATGCCATTGTGTAAAGACAAGGGGGATAAAGGTGAACATTAAGATTATAGAGGTTCACGTTTGTTGGATGCACCTATTAAGATGTATTGGAGGGTATTGACTGAGAGGTTGAGGAAGCACAGAGAATATGATTGGGGAGGAACAATGTGGTTTCAGAAGTGGTAGAGGATGTGTGAATCAAGTGTTTACTTTAAAGAATGTGCATGAGAAATGCTTACAGAAACAGGTGGATTTATATACAGTATTTATAGATCTGGAGAAAGCATAAGGTAGGGTTGATAGATATGCCTTGTGGAAGGTCTTAAAAATATATGATGTGGAAGGAAAGCTGTTAGGATCAGCGAGAATCTTTTTTTTTTTTAAGGATGTAGGGTGTGTGTCCGACCAGAAAGAGAAGTGAAGGTTTGTCTGCGGCAGGGATGTGAGATGTCACTGTGGCTGCTTATTTGTTTGTGGATGGGATGGTGAGGGAGTTAATGCAAGAAGCTTGGAGTGAAATGCGAGTATGCAGTCTGTAGGGGATGAGGGAGCCTGGGAATTGAGTCAGCTGTTGTTTGCTGATGACACAGTACTGGTGGCAGATTCGAGTGAGAAACTGCAGAAGTTGGTGACCGAGTCTGGAAGAATGTGTGAAAGTAGGAAGTTGAGAGTAAATAGGAACAAAAGCAAGGTTATTAGGCGTAGCAGGGTTAAACGACAAGTTAAGTGGGGTGTGAGTCTGAAAGGAGAAAAATTGGCCGAAGTGATGTGCTTTAGATACCTAGGAGTGGATATGACGGTAAATGGAACCATGAAAGTGAAAGTGAGTCCTAGAGCGGGAGAGAAGGCGAATGTTCTGGAAGCACTGATGAATGTGAAGAAAGAGAGGTCGTTATCTGGGAGGGCAAAAATGTGTATGTTTGAAGGCATTGTCGTCCCAACTATGTTATATGGATGCAAGTCATCATGGGCTGTAGATGAGAATATGCGGAGGACAGTGGAGGTGTTGGAAATGAAATATAGCAGGACAATATGTGTTGTGAGATGGTTTGATCGAATAAGTAACATTAGCGTAAGAGAGAGGTATGGTAATAAAAAGATGAGCTGAAGAGGGTGTGCTGAAATGGTGTGGACACTGGGAGAGAATAAGTGAGGAGAGGTTGACAGAGAGGATATATGTGTCAGAGGTGGAGGGATCAAGGAGGAGAAGGACACCAATTGGAGGTGGAAGGATGGAATGAGAAAAGATTTTTAGTAATCGGAGCCTGAGTATGCAGGAGGGTAAAAGGCGTGCACAAAATAGAGTGAATTAGGAAGATGTGATATACATGGGTTGGACTTGCCGTCAATGGCCTGAATCAGAGAGCATGTGAAACGTCTGGGATAAACCATGATAAGGCCTGTGGAACCTGGATGTGGAGAGGTAGCTGTGGTTCGGTGCATTACACATGACAGCTAGAGAATGGATGAGAACGGATGCGGCCTTTCTTGTCTATTCCTGGCGCTACCTAGCTAAGACAAAAAAGAGTGAGTGTGTGTGAGATATATATATATATATATATATATATATATATATATATATATATATATATATATATATGAAATTCTTGCTCGCCGTTTCCCGCGTTAGCGAGGGAACCCCGGGACCTGTTGCCCTCCTCCTTTCTTTCACTTTACCTAGTTTTCACAGACTCACCGCTTCCTCAAGAACCCTCCGACGAATCCATCCCAGATTCTTCAACTCCCAAGCTTTCCATCCAATCAACAAACAAGATGTTTTCGTGGCTTAATTACCAGCCAGCCATCTTTATTTTTCTAACAGAAGAAAGTTTATTTGAAACAGAGGAAACTGATTTCTTAAAAGCGGTCATCAAGGCTGTTGCTGCCCTTCCCCTGGGATAAGTAGTCAGTCGGACGGTCTAGTCTTGTGATATATCATTACCTGACGGCTGTAGAGCAGACAAAACATGTGAAGTTCCTGTGACTGTAGAAAATGCCTGCTGTGCATCGTGTTGTTAAGTGCGTGACTAAGGTGAAGGTCGTGACTGTCGTGGCGTGAATGACCGACCTCGTTAACGTTTAAGACCAAGGCAGAGGGCATGACTGTGTTGGGGTGTGTGTGACCGTTTTGGCATGTATGACAGAGGAGAAATGTGTGGCTATCCACTCAAATGAGTGGGAGAGGTGCGTGGCAGTATCAGTGCGCATGGCATGGGTGGAGTGCGTGAATATATTGACTTACATGACTTATTTGATTGTGTTAATGTATTGCGTACATGACTAGGCCAGGATGAGTGATAGCCTCACGTGCATGATTGGTGTGGAGTGAATGAATGTGCTGGAGTGCATGTATGACCAGGGGTGGAATACGTGATTATGTTAACATGGATCGCTGAGATGGAAGTGCGCGACTGTAATGACGTGCATAGCAAGGTATAGTGTGTGAATATGTTGCATGTATACCGGGGTAAAGTGTGTGAATGCGCTGACGTGCGTGACTGGTGTGGAGCAGACGACCGTGCTGGCGTCTATAACCGGAGTGGAGTGCATGATTGTGCTGGCGTATATGACTAGGCTCGAGTGATTGACTGTTGGCGTGCGACCGGAATTGTATGTGAGTGTGTTGGTATGCATGACTTGGTTGTAGCGCCTGGCCACGTCCATCCCCTATTCCCCCGCGAAACGCCAACTTTGGCACTTTGGTGGGAGAGTTGAACCGTCACCCCCTCGGCCCCTGCGCTCGGCTTCTTTACTGACTTTCCCCGGGCAGGGCAGTGTTTGGCTGGCCAGGATGCTTCTTGCTGCCCTGAACGTACGGACAGTGGAGGCTCTCTTGGCTGGGAGGGACTCCTCGCATCCCTTTTTCTGATGGATTTTTCTCCCCAACTTCACTTCAATTTATTGCCTGCAATCTCGACGACCTCATCTCTGACAATGCAAGATGAGAGCCGCTCTCGTTTCTGTTCTTTTTATTTCATATGTGCTGTTTAACTATTTTGTCATTTGACTCTGTGTGTGTGTGTGTGTGTGTGTGTGTGTGTGTGTTTAAAATCCAATACACATATGGCGTGACTGAGCCTTCTTGTTATTTGCTACCCTTTTCTTATTGATGTTTCACACTCTTATAGGAGGCTAGAAATTAGCTCTCCTATGTCCATTTTACGTCCCCAGTAATTAAGCAGATCAAACTGTACGGCAATATTTCGGGAACCGTATCCCATCTTCAGACGAAATGACTGACGTCAGCTTCTGACTCTGCGGTAAGAAGCGTCCTCATAACGGTTGTTAATATTAAATGAATCGTTGGTTGCTTCAGCTTTAGGGCTATGGACTACCAGGGCCATTAAGACCGACAAATTCATTCTGTACCTACCAGTCGAAAAAGATTAATATTCTTAGGTGCTTTGATGAACGAGTCTTTTGCTGTGTGGGGCGAGCTGTAAAGTAGCCAGCCCCAAAAGTGCATCTTCCTATCAGCTGCGAAGTATGTCTCGCCCACTCTTTCTATCCTTGACTAGGGGTTGCCTACTTACTGTAAATGCTAAGAGTGAAATATGAGTTCACTTACCTACTGAGGGCAGGTGAAAAATCTGGTATGAAGGAAGCGTCAGAGATTATTAACTTACTTTTGTCATGTTTAGATTTTATGACCTTTGTCTTGTTTGTCAAGCGCTGTCCCTGGTTAGATTCCTTGAGTGCTGCTGGAATATACATATACTGCTCAATAGCACCGTCTCTCCTAGATGGTGAGGTGGTGGTGATTACAGTGTAGTTCATGTTGTGAAATCCACAGTCTTCATCATGGAAAGATCAATTGCAGTTCACACTGGAACTTTTGGGTGGGTTAAATTCAAGTTCGTTTTTATAATCAAATTGCAGATTTTTGTGTTTGTTTCTCTAATAGATGATCTGTTATATTCTATTTTTCACTGTCGACAAATGTGACGTTCTCACTGATGATTGTGTTGATAGTATTTGTAGGCAAGAAATATTTCTTGCGGAAATATAGTTTAAATTTATTGCCTCTACAATCTATGACTGGACCATTAATATTTAGTCTTCAGTGGATTACTGGACCTATTAAATGACCACTTAGAATTCAGACATAATAATTCATCAGAAAGATTTGCTACTGATGAGATAAGCAGATGGTTAAATGCATTTTGATGGTATGAAAGTATAGTTTGATCTGTAAAGATCTATGAAATGAATAAGAATAGAATATAGCTATATTCATAAATGCACAATACGATAGCTCCCTTTCGAGCTTCCTACAAAATATTTCAGGAGACATTATGTGCAATTGCCAAGTGAATAGATATGTAGAATGCTTTATACTGCGAGAATTAAAGATAAGGACAGATTTACGGTCCCACTAACTGTTGATCTCAGCAAAATAATAGAATACATTTTAATTCATATCTTAAAGAAAATAAAACCGTGGTGAATTTCAGGCTCAGCAAATGAGTGACTTAGTTTCAGAATAAAAACAAAATTAGATTCGTTTTGAATTAGGATATCAAAGATAATATCAGTTAAAAAAAACATCGGCCCCATAGTTCACATTCACAATAAGGGGATAATAAAGAAAGCAAAATAAGCCTTTCATGTTCGCTAGAGTTATAAAGTTTATGAGTTTGGAACTTCACTCTGCTGAGATATCTGGAACTCAAACGCCATTTCTTTTGCATTCTAGCCATTCACCTGATCTTTGATGTGGTCTCTACAAACATAAGATATACGAACCATAGAACAGCTTTTTTCTGACTTGCATAGTTTTCATGTATTCATTTCTTGGTTAAAAACACGGTATCTGGTCCACAGCATCATTGGACTCGTGTTTCATAACTTTAATTGCCCGCATCTCCAGATACAGAAGCTTTCTGTACACATTCTTCTGGTTCGTTCCTATTCTTCTGCTGTGTTTTGCTGATGATAGTTGTTTTCTTTGCCTTATCTTCTTGAACGGATGTGGAAAGACTATCTTACTTTTGCGATATATGTCCTTGCGGCAATGAAATGGGGGTCTATTTATCAGGAATTAGTAAAGCAAAGGTAGAGGTAAACTGATGGTTCTTAAAGACACGAGCGACGACCTGCAGTCGTTCCCCTCAGATCCCCAGTAGCGGGACGCAGCAAAAACATTAACGTTGGTATATATAGACTTGATATTAAGGTAAAGATCAGCTGCCAGGGGAAGTTAGGTGAGGTTTTCAGAGGTTTTTATTATTTCTAAAATTGCCTCACCTACTTGTGCATTAATCGATCAACCTCACATTTTTACCGAAACTTCATAGCCATTTCCAACATCGACGCACCTAACGAGTAACTAGCTGTTGGTCAGTTAATGCAAAAGTAGATGAAACACCTCTAGATATCAGTAAAATCTGTAAAAAGAAAGCTCACTTCCTTTCCCCAAGTAATAGGTGCAGCATTTCTTGAAATTAACAGAGCTAATAAAATCTTCACTAGCCTCCCCTAATAGTAGGTGAAACACTAGAAATCAAGAGAACCTATGAACATATGTAAAACCAACCCCAGTAATAAGTAAAGTAGCTCCAGAAATCTACAGAACCCATGAAAATCTTACATTACCTGACCCAGTTGTTGGTGAAACATTTCAACAGAACCAATGAAAATTTCACCCAGCGTCCCATAGCAGCCGATATTCACCTTAATTTTCATTGATGTAGCGCTTATGTCCTCTGCTGTGTTCCTCCTTCCACCGGTGATCAAGAGGGAACAACTGCAATTCGTCACTAGTTTAGGGACATTGCGATTCTCTGATCACTTCCTAGAATAAACAGATCCATTCTTCGTAGTATAATGTAATGTTGCATTTACTGAAAATGACTGAGACTTTTAAATGAGTAACACTTCGTCCTGGGTGTACCCGAAGCCATAAATCAATTTCATGTTCATAGTATGGCCGCGTGGGCTTAAAAGAGCAACATCAAGCGATTAAAACCCACGAGTTTATGAGGACAGTACGTAGGGAAAACGTTCGTACATCATAATCCCTTGACAGATTTAATGCCTCAGTGTTTTTGCTTTTAGTGCTGGTGGATTGGTCATCAAATGGAAGATCTTTGTTATTTGTATTTTCCCTGATTTACTTGATGAAACGTTTGACCCAGAGAACAAACAAATCTCTCCTTATAAAGATATTGTTAGATATAGTACACCAGATGCACTTGGTTAAGTGCTGTATTTAAGTTAATATGTTCCCGATAATGCTTGGAAATAATCATATGAGGTACATATTGCCCAGCTGCACTAATCCAACAGACTACTGTAGTTCAACAACCTCTGCCTACTCCCTCCTCTCTCTCTAATCCTAACTTTGAACCAACTTTGTTTCCTTTCTCAGCGATGATTGTACCATTTATCAGTGATGATTGTACGCGTTTTCTTCTGGACTTTTGATGACTTACTCTCTTTTATCAGTGTAATTGATAAATCCTGGGGCAATCCGGATTGGTATTAGTTTATTTTTTCTTACAGATTAATGTACACAACTACCCTTTTTTCCTTAACTCAGTAGTTCTGGCAATGGAACCCGCCTCAGGTTTCCTCGGACCAAGATTAGATTGTCTCATGAATGCGTAGTACCATTTTGTTATACCCGCAATTTCATCTGGAATCGTTAGATCTGTGGTTTGTGCCGTTTCTCCTTTTTCTTTTAGCAAGCTTGCGTTTTTGTTCTTACAAGAAATATACATTTCTCTAATTTCAAGATACGCTCTTTAACTTCTTATTAAAGTTTTAACGATATGTCATTTAAACACCCACTTCCTTTGATATCTTCAGCTGCATTATAATTCAAGCCATTCAAAAACCTTTGTTCAGCCCCAAGTCTCTATTCCTAAAGCTGATAGTGCATGTTATATAAATTCATCCGTCCGTAGCACGCATCTAGAATTCCAGGGATATTCTGAGAGATGTCTGTGAAAAAATCTGTACCCAGTGTGTTCTACTTTCATATCATAATTTACCACCACCCTAACTTTCCAAACCAATACTAAATGTAATGCTTTGAAAATCCAGTGAAAGATCCAATGATCTGTGAATAAACCAGTGGCGTATTCACAGAGCCTTAGAATTTCTCGAATTGCTTAAGCATGTCCTTGCTCGATATGGCGGGTAAGCATTTAAGATGTTGAATGCCACCGAGTGGGCACTTCCCGCTTGTGTATGTAAAGCCGGATCTGCGTTTCCTCGAAAGTCTGAACGCCGAAAACGCTTTTGTGAAAGTAAACCACTTTATTGCGACGTTTTCCTTTTCACTCGGTCATCTGTTGAAGCGTATTTCTACAACAAGCATAGGTGCATGAGTTATATCATGCATTATAACTGCAGTTTTGTATCAGTGCAAAATATTAGGTCCTGGGTACTCCAGCAATCACTTATGATATTCTTTTAATTCCTGTTTGATGTTCATATTATCGTGGCGGTTCAGGTTCCTAGTCCTAGAAAAGTTCTTATTCGGTTACAGACTTCTAATAAATAAGTGAGCTTGATATCAGTTGTCAGACTAGTATACGAGAGACATTAATATTGTGAGCAATTCTTTTACGTCAGCCCAACATCCATCATGCTTTCTAGGAAAGGAAGTGGAGGTCCGAGAATTCCGACTTGGAAATAAAGGCCGTACATGTAAAAGGTTTGGGTAAACTTGATTATGTTTGACGGCAATCACTTTTTAGGAAAAGATATGAAAGGGAGAGAGAGAGAGAGAGAGAGAGAGAGAGAGAGAGAGCCAGTTGGTCATGTCTAGGTTGTCTGCTTTGAACTTAACTCAGTCAGTTCCTATGTATGTTCCAAGCGGTTGTGGGGCAGGAATAAAACTCACTTCACTCCTCTCCGGCAGGGAAAAATGGGAGGAATAACTATGCATTTGTTTAGTAAGCCAGTATGAAATTTAACGGGGTAAAATGAAAGAGAAAATCCAACTGTAAAATCTTCAGTGTCCCACCTTCTGCTGCACCACAATATATGCTCAGGAACTGCAATGAGGAAAGGAACTAATCCATGTGTATATCTCATTTTCCACTGTGTTATTCAGTAGATAACAGGTATGACGAGAATTATGTCCAGCCTATTTTTAAAGGTACTTATAATTTTTGCATTAATAACGTTTGAAGGTAACTTAGTGTTCATTTTCTGCCATTTGTCCTAGTAATTGTATTTCCTCGTATTTCCAAAAGCTCTTCGTATCATTCGTTATCAAATTCATTGTAAAAGTGTTGAGAACGTAAGTATGGTCACCACGAAGTCTCTGCATCTTAAAAGAAGAGAGATCTAATCTCCTGAACCTTCCTTAAGGCACCAGATTTATTAGAGCTGGAATCAGTTTTGTTGTCCGCCCTTGTACTTGGTCCACTTTTTCTCCATCACTCCTGTAGTTTGAGGCTAGAATTTAATAGCATATTGTAAGTGTAATCTTATAGGGCATTAAAAGGCGTCATAGTTGTTTATAAGTTTTTGTAGTCGATGTTTCAAGCAATGAAACCTGATCACGCGACTGAGAGGCCTGCAGGTGAATATAGTGTACTAGTACGTGGTTTGAAGGTGATCTTCCTGAGCATCCTCGTTCACGGATGTTGGTGTCCGCTTCTAAAATCTTCAGTACGCTGGGTGGTGAATTCATCGGTCTTGCTATGTGTGCTGAAGACCGCCACCTGATCCTCACAGACAATCATGGGAACCATTTCCAGTATCCACAATAAGTATGGTGGTGACCACCTACATGATCCTTACTACGTGTATTGGTAATTACATTTACGATCCTAATCAAGGGTAGTGCTGGCCAACCCCAGGATCCTTATCACTTTGGCTGGTAACCACCACCAGGAACATTGTCACTAGTGCTGGTAATCACCTCACGAGTGTTCCATCTTCATTACAATTACTTTTACACGCGATCTGTTGCGCCAGGATCTTCCCATGTGCAACATTTTTGGTTTCTGGTTATGTCCTGGATGTGCTACATGAACTTCTAATTAACTTAATTATTTCTTACCTTTATTTTCAAACAGAATTCAGAACTTGGGTCATTCCTTTGGATTTGTTTTGCCGATAATCATAACGTCCTTATAATGACTGCTGTAACTTAACAGAATCACACACAAGCAATTGTATCAGTTACGAGTGAATTTACTGAGAACAAATCAATTTAAACAGGAACAGACCTCTGGGTCCTAACGAGGCTCTTTGTGATAGTGGAAGACAACAGAAACTGTCGGATTAGTGTAGCAGGAGTAAAAAGACAAAATTTTCAAAGAAGAAGACCTGTAAACACTTCATATAACTAAGGAGATGCAAATAATGTCAGTCGGGGATTTGAAGCGAAACATCTATCAAGTCTGTACTTAACGTATCTATGGTGTTGCCTTCAGCTTCTCCTATTGTTAAATCATTCCAATGTTAACAATCCTTTTGAAGAAAAAGTACTTCGCCTCATTCGACATAAATCGCTTGCCCACTTGTTTATATCCATTACTACGAGTAAAATCAGACGAATTTATCCCTAAGTAGTTAGTTAGATCGATATTATTGAAGATATTGATGATTTGAATACTAGTATTAGATAACAATTAAACATTCTCTTTCCTAAGTTAAAAGAGTAAAGGTTTTAGTCGGTCTCGCGAGATTTGTTTTTCAGGCTGGGAGTCATCTTGGTGGCTCACTCCTGCACTCTTTCCATTCTGTCTGTGTCTCTCCTTAAGTAAGGCAACCAAAATTGAACACAGTATTCAGGACGGGGACGAGCCAGTGAGTTGTAAAGAGCGAGGATAATTTCCCGAGACTTAAATTCGAAAGCCCCTACCAATGGATCCATGAATTCTATTCACCCTTTTAACTGCTTCTGTGCGCTGCTTGCTTGTCTTTATATCATTTTCTAAAGCTATTTCACAGCTTCTTATCGTCCGCGCATTTCGACACCTTACAATGTAGCCCATCATCAATGACGTTAATATATATGAGAAAGAGGGCCAATCCCACGACTGACCCCCCTGTAGCACTCCACTTGTTACGTCTAACCATTCAGTGGTTTGACCATTAATCACTACTCTTTGTTTACGGCGTTAGCCAATAGCCTAACCTTAAAAGTACGTCGTAATCTATTCCATGTGGCACCCCGATGTGTAAAATGACCTACGCCTAACTTTCATGGGGAAAGACTTCTATATTATCGTTTTCAAAACTATTGTCTTTATTTGATGCACAGAATCCTAAAATGTGGGAGCTGTACATTATAAAAGATGTATAGGTAGTCACATTATTTTCTACCAGTACTGTGGCAATGATGACTTTGTAAAATTAACTGGAAGACACGACCTGCACAAAGCGCTTAATTAAGGCTTGCCGGTTCCTCGTGCCGAGCTCCTCAGCCTCTCTCCGCGACGCGCAAGACCAGCAGCCACTACACAGTACCTTTCATCAAGATTCTCCAGGTGGAATAAATAATCCGCCTGAGTGCTCATGAGGTGGGCTCCTTCTGCTTCTCCTCTTCGCCTTCTCTGAGTCCTCGTCCTTAAGGAATAGTGTCAATGTCTTCCACCTCTGCTCCTCTCTCTTCCCTTCCTGATACCCTGCTCCTCTCCTCTCCCTCCCCTACTCATTTTCTACTTTCTAACTCCTTCTATCCTTTACCTCTCCACTCCCCGAGCTCCAACCGCCTTCGTTCCTTCCTGTTACCCAGTGTCTTAATCGTCCAGCCTCAGAAAATCAGAAAAATTCTCTCATTTCCAAAATCCCCCGCCCCCCCCCCCCAAAAAAAAAAAAAAAGAGAAAAAAGACAGAGGTATCAAAAGTTGTAAATAATTCCTTAGTTTATAACCATTCAACTACCTTAGCTATGGAAAAGGGGAGTGGCTTCTTCGCCAACTTACAGTAATAATGAAAAAATACTATAAATTTGTGATTATATATCGTGATTTGTGTATGAATATTACCATCATTTCTGTGAGCTGTAGATGTCTATTCTGTCATTTCTGGCATCTGCTGCACTAGTTATATAAAAGACAAGAAGAAATAACAATAAGGCAGACACAAACGTGGTCTGAGCCTCATTAGTTCGGAACATAACATTTGGTCACAACCTCAGCGGCGAGAAAAGAGAATCGGAGAGAAAGCGACTTCAAGTCAGTTGGAGACAGAGTGAGGCTGAGACAAAACCTTCGATAACAGTATCATTCAATTATTTCAAATGGCTTAAGAATTCGCATTTTGAGAAGGCATATGTGCTTCATTAATTTTCAAAGGCATACCCGCCTCTATAGAGTATATATTTACTGTACATCAAATTCATTGGAGGTAACACTTTTGTGTAACCTTTGATTAATGTAATTATGGTTAAATCTTAAGATTCATTTTTTGCATCTCTGATAATATATTAATGCGTGACGAGACGGACGGTGCCCAGACCCGAGATCAGCATTGCACTGAGTGAGTTGTTTAACACTTGTTTGGATTTGTCAGGGATCACAAATGATTGTCTCAAGGAAGCAGCTTCTATCCACGCGTCACTATGAGCTAAAACAGAAGAAAGGAACCGGTCAGATACTACTGGAGAAGATGGACATCACTGAAGGAAAGCTGACAGCCAGTGAAGAACACTTGTATAAGCCACTCAATTCCAATCGTCCGAAAGCTACAGAAAGCCAATAACAACATATAACTTCATTCCACTCCAACATCAGTCAGCGCAAGACAGACGTTATCAGAGGTGAGAAGTGTTTCTCGTGGGAACAACGATGGACATCTAGCACAAAACTGAAGGTCCTTCTTACAAAAGAATCCAGGAATCCTAGCAACAAGATAGCAACATGCATATTGCATGCAGCCCAGATGATTTTTTTGCATTTCCATCCGAAGAGGAGGAAATAGTTTCGATGATCCAATAGAACTGTCTTGGAAAACCATTGATTTATCACATCACATTGGTCGAGCCATAAAAAGCTACAGAAATGGCCTGAGGGATCCACGTGATCCTCAAACACATTTGGATGAACCAAACACCCCTTACAACTTTCTAGATTATCCAAACAACTGTCAGAAATGCTTATATGTGCCATTCGACTATTAGATGCATGACTATAAACGAAACGACAGTTAGAACTGTCAAGACGAACAGTATGTCCCTCAAAAGGTCCAGGTGAGTTGCACGGTGGTATAACTCGATTAGGTGAACAACGTTAAAATCTCTTAAGAACTGAAGATGAAGTTACTCTAGAAATGTCTGGTTAGACTTCTTCGAGCGCAGTGGTAAGATTCCCAGATTTAACTTGGTACACAACAATTATCAAAGGTAGATCAGTAAACCTAACCAATCATTAAACGGAATTACGTGAGCGAACGACACGCTCATCCGAACTCAGGTTGACGCGGCATCTTTAGAATTTACAATGAGTGTTGGGCTGCAGCTGTTTTATAATCAATACTGTATTCAACTGAGCAGTTTCGTTATAAATGAAGATCCTAATGTTTAGCGCTTCAAATAACATCACTTTTGTTAAACGCAGAAATAAAGAAAAGCTGTTGACTATCGGAAAGTTTGGTTTCAGTTATATGCAAGAGTTTCAACGATTTGTTTACGCTGCAATTATAGAATGAGTCTCTAGCAACAAGAAACAAGATCTTCGCCAGCTATTTGTGCGTTCAACACCTTCATCAACAAACGAGCACTAAGATATATGTATATTTTCGAATATATCAACAAGAACAGGATCATCACATCCGTGCCTTTAAGGTCAGCAAATTCAAAATGAAATTTGTATCGCATTTTACGTTCGGCGTGATGCGACATCAGTTTAAAAGAAAAAAAAAAGTAGAAAAGGTTGTGGAGTGTTAAAAGGGTTTCATCTAATTCCTGACTCTGTTACCATAAGATGGAGATTATTGGAACATCATTACAGTGCAGATAGACCCTATCTGAGAGAAGATTATTCTTTGTATGTGCAGTAGTTTTGTGTAAGCTGCTCCAAAACAGTGTTCTGTTATGTCAGTGTTGGGTCAGGCCGATAACCGTTTACACGGGGACAAAACAAAAATTTGCTGGTCTAAGGCAGTGTTGTGTTGTTGGAACAAAGTGTTGCTGGGTGGATACAATATTGTTCCAACTGGCGCCAAGTTGTGGTGAGTCAAGGCAATATTGTGTTAGTTCAAATGTGTTTTGATTCATCGGTTCAGACACTATTATGTGAGGTACGTTTTTAGTATAGTGGGAATCACTCAACCATTTTACAGATATCTTCTTTCCTCGCTATGGACATCTTTATAATGGAATGTAAGATCCATCTTTGCTTCGTTCGTTTTGCGTTATCATATCGTTTTCTCATGGACTTCAATAATTCCCCAACGTGTCTTACAATTCGTTGCTGTAAGTTGAATCTGAGTCATGATTGGTGCAGCTGTCCTCTCTGAAAATACAAGCACAGATCAGTTGAAGTATAAGCATCAGATGCCACGGGATAGGTGAAGAATTTACTAACAAGTTTTTAACAACCTCCCTCAGCAACAGTGAGGATTTCGTATTGTGAAGACCAGTAACAAATATCCTACTGGAAGTGAAAACTTTATACTCAATGGGCCAAAAACATTCATATCCGCTGCAGTCAAGACTAAGAGCTAACAAGGATAATAACAACTCTCTCAGCGCCAGGGAAGACCACGTATCAACAAAGTCAGCAACAGCCCTCCCAGTGTCCATTAAGACCACATACTAACACTGACAGTAACAACTTAACTCTCAGAGGAAGAGAAGTTCACGTACAAACATCACTATCCCTCACAACCGTTGTGAGGACAACGCAATAACAAGGTCACCAACAACCCATTCAGCCTAGCTAGTGCTATGTACGAACAGAATCAATATCATTCGTATAGCGTCAGTTGATTCTCCTCCCTATCAAGGTCAGCAGGAACGCTCTTAATGGCAGCAACAGGACGTACTGGAAAGATTATTAGCAACCCTCTTGCCAGAAGCACCTAGAGCGAAGACTTCGGGACAGAAAGGTCAGCAGAAACCCACTCAGTGGTTGTGAAGAAGACGCACCAACGAGGTCAGCAAAAACACTCTCAGCGGTAGCCAAGACTCCGCATTGGATGAGTCAGCAACAAACTGGATATGGCATACCAGGTCTCTAGGAACCACAGTGTTAGCATTCGCTAAAGGGAAAAGTGACACCGAGGGACATACTGATAAGACGAAACACTGATACAGAGTAACAGGAGAGAAGTGACAGTGATGCAAAGGCTACAGGTAGATCAGATAGTGATACAAAGGCCACAGGTAGATCAGACAGTGATACACAGGCACCAGTAAGAGGAAACAGTGCTACAAAAGGTACCAGCAAGAGGATGCAGTGATACAAAGTCACAGGGAAGAGGAATCAAAGTTACAAAGCTACAAGACAGAGAAAGCAGTAAGAATATGAAAGAAAACACAATCGTTATTTTGCCAAGGCTGGTGGACCATTGTAAAGTGAAAGAAAAAGATGCATTCTTACACAGAAAACCAGTATGTGTAGTATTCTGTAGATCTTTTATGCGTGTGTGTGTGTGTGTGTGTGTGTGTGTGTGTGTGCAAGTTTGCATGCTGAAGAGCGTGTGATGTTTGTGTCTTGCGTTTGTATATATTTTTCTGTACTCTCTTTTAATAACGTGAGTATTTTACCAGCTATTCTGAGGTTGACAATTTGACAGTGAAACCTCGAAATACTGTTACGCAAGCAGTTTTGTGGAATGGGTTCTACACCAAATTATTTGTTCTTCAAGACCGAACACCAATTACCCCAGACACGAGGTTCCACGCTCAGGTAGAGCGTTAAGAACATACCATAGACTTTTGGGTCCAATAGGTTATTGATTTTGTCAGACAAGGGTAACCTGAGGGAGCAGATTGCCTGTCCATATTACAGTAAGGCTCTCATCCTTTCCAGATCCCTGTACCTTTCACAACACGTCAGTTCTTTGTTAGGGGAGGATGGCCCTGACCTGATTCCAGGCCTTTTTCCCAACAACGTTTTTGATGCTGCAAGCCTTCTAGAGCAGTATGTGGCGTGTGGCTTCACCAGGGGGCGGGCGTCCGAAAACGCTCCTCTTTGTGGCGACTTTTTTTTTTTTTTTCATTCTTCAGCTTGTGGTGGTCTGTTTGTTGTAAGAGGAACTCTGAATAGCGAAGGCGTTGGTCCATAAAGGTTGCGTCCTGCAGTCCCACGTCACAAAGAACATGTGGCGGTGGTGTTGATAGCTTGAAGGCGACTGAGAACCTGATGAAGCGTGAGGTGTTGGAAAACCCAACCCTGTGAGGTTATCAGCCACTTCATTAGTTTCCCTAGGGCGACCAGACCCAGCTGTTCGGGGTGGTATGACGTTAGAAAGAAGCCCAAACAAGCACATGGATGGTGGACTGCTCTACCAGTACGTCTTGAAATTAGCTAGTCAACATATTCTCTTGCTTCCAAGCAAAAACACTGGCCGTTTCTTCTTAGGATAACGACTTGGGAACCATGATTAGTTACTGGTAAAGAAAATGTATTACCAAAAATAGAAGTAGTGAAATTATCACTAAACACAAGGAAAGCACACAAATGTTGTACCCGTCTACACTCAATACCGGGGAGTAACGGAGGCGGCAAATCATTTCTGTTTCTTTGTAAGTGCCTTCTAAAACTGTACCATTCAGCCAGATATACAATATCCAACCCTAGCAGGTGAAGGAATTTCTCCCACAAATAAAATCCAACGATGATTGTCTTTTTTTTTTCTAAACTTGTACATACATATTATCACTGCACTACCCCAGGATCACAAGGGCTAAAACCTCGGAATCCCCTCTCCAGGAGCCCCTACAGTAACCGGAACGGGATGCACTCTTTTGAAGTAAAACGGTCTTTGACGAGACTATACTCTGTCGCCAAACGCGGCTCCTCACTCGCGAAATATATGTATATATACATACATACATACATACACATACACACATGTGCATATTCGTACTTGCTCGCCTTCATCCAATTCCGACGACACCCCGCCCCACAAGACACAGCATCGCCACCCCGTGCGTCAGCGAGGTAGCGCCAGGAAACAAAGAAAGGCCAATTCGACTCACATCCATACATGAGCTGTCATGCGTAATGCACCGAAACTACAGCTCCCTATCTGCATCTAGGCCCCACAGATCTTTCCATGGTTTACCCCTCCTGTTTTACTTTTCCAAAAGAAGGAACTGAGAAGGGGGCCAAGTGAAGATTTTTCCCTCTAACGCTCAGTCATCTGTTTTTGACGCTACTTCGCTATCTCGCCACTCGGACGTTAAAAGACACACACACTAGATTTCTAGTGTTTTTCCCGTGTGTCCCAACGTCATCTCGGTGGGGATAGCATGACTTTAATCAACCGCGGCTCCGATGGTGTGACAAATATGTCGAATGGACAGACAAATGTATATATACTACAGGTCAGAGTCAAACCCTGGGCAGGGCGCCTGGCTACCTCAGCCACGTGTGTGTGTCTTTTAACGTCCGCATGGCTGAGGTAGCCAGGCGCCCTGCCCAGGGTTCAACTCCAACCTGTGGTATATATACATTCGTCTGTCCATTCAACACATTTGTCACACGATCGGAGCCGCGGTTGATTAAAGCCATGCTATCCCCACCGAGATGACATTGGGACACATGGGAAAACACTAGAAACCTAGTGTGTCTTTTAACGTCCACGTGGCCGAGGTAGTCAGGTGCCCTGCCTAGGTTTCGACTCGGACCTGCGGTATATATACATTCGTCTGTCCATCTGATATATTTGTCAAACCATCAGAGCCACGGTTGACTAAAGCCATGTTATCCCCACCGAGATGAGGCTGAGACACATGGGAAAACACTACATATCTATTGTATGTGTCTTTCAATGTCTGCGGGCCGAGGTAGACAGGTACCCTGTCCAGAGTTTGACTCTGACCCATGGTATATATACATTCATCTGTCCATTCGACATATTTGTCACACCATCGGAGCCACGATTGATTAAAGCCATGCTATCCACACCGAGATGACGATGGGACACACAGGAAAACACTAGAAATCTAGTGTGTGTGTCTTTTAATGTCCACGTGGCCGAGGTAGCCAGGTGCCCTGCCCAGGGTTCGACTCCGACCCATGGTATATATACATTCATCTCTCCATTCGACGTATAT
>JAYMFT010407343.1:0-18488 GCA_038088735.1 Panulirus argus | reverse complement strand
TATATATATATATATATATATATATATATATATATATATATATATATATATATATATATATATATATATTACTTTCTATTCAACAGGACCTTTACCATATGGAATTATTTACCAACTTGAGTGGTTGAAAGCAGCACCAGAGAGACGTTTGAAATTGACTTGATAAATATTTCGTTTTAAATCCACGACTTGCATTATCTGCGCCTCTGCTGCCCGTGTTGTCTCAACTAACATAAGAAATACATCAAATTCCGAAGGGTATATACGTATACACCTCCAATGGACAACAGACTAACACAAATCTGTAGCTGTAATATAAATCATTATTGTTGAAGGTTCACTAAAATTTGCGGGGACTGGGTAGGGTTTCCTTCGCTTCAATTAACAGAAGGAAGGGATGATATATAGCCCCGACACCAGTGATATTAAATATATAGGAGGTCTTAGAAAGCACTGATATCTCTCGAAAAGACAAGACTCCTTAAGGACGTTGACCCACATAAGGCTCTCGGAAATGACAATATATCTCCACATGAAATGGAAAAATGTGCAGATGCGCTCGACAGGCAAGTTGAAATGTTCAGTATGTCGCTCGAGGAAGGTACAGTGCCAAGGGAGTTTAAGAGGATAAAATGTTGTATTGTTTTTAAGTAGAGAGATTGGGAAGCATGACTTGGATAGAGACAAAGTGCCGAGGGAGTTCACAAGGGCAAATGTTGTTTCGTTTCTAGGAAAGCGAACCGGAAAGCTGAGCTACGGACCAATACTCCAGACCAAAGAGGTCTGTAAAGTGCTTCGTAAGATAAACATAAAGCAAATGGATCACTACTAGCATAGGAGTAACGACATAAGCGAGAGAGAACACGGATTCAAGGAAAACGGGGCATTTGTAACAAACCCCATTGCACTTCTACGAGAAAGTGAGCTCCGTTTTCGCCAAGAGAGGGTAATAGGTGAATTTTGCGCATCCTGGACTGCTAGAAAGCATTTGCCACTGTACTACACGGGGCTGGTAAAGAAGCTGGATCGTTAAGCAGGAATAAAGGAAAGACTCCATTGGATGGAAGAGAAACTACAGTAGAGTAACGGAATGAAGGACGCATGTTAAAAGATCATTTAAAAGTGGATTGAGTTCAACAGCGGTATGATACAGGGCTGTCTTGGGACCAAGACGTAAATGAATTACCAGGAGGACTGAACTCATACCTGAATTCATCTAGTGATGATGCCATGGTTACTGAACAAGTAAAGACTGAAGGAGATTGCATCAACTTACAAAGGGGCCTAGACAAACTCCGATCTTTGACCGATGTAATGACTGATGAGATTCAGCCCAATTATATGCAAACTAACGATAATGGGACGCGCTGAAAGAAATTCACAGTATGAATACCACGTTATCTGTGTGTGAGAGGGACTTGGGAGACGACATTGCGCCTAACCTGTTCCCAAAGCCAGGTTTAAGAAAACAGTAAAAGAGACAAACTCTCTGCTTCCAAGATTTAGAACAGCATTCTTGTACACATAAGGAAATGTTCAATAACCTATTCACTGAAATATGCCTCATAACTCTTGTTACCACGCTTCAAGAACAATAATTAACTAACAAAGAAGATCTACTGGCTGGAAATAGACACGGTGCCAGAATCATGGAAGCCGAGTTGCAATGAGACGTCTGAAACCACAAATTCACCCACCAAGGAAGAAAGACGAGTTGGAGTGATGCGACCACTATCTTTAAGCTTTCAAACCAGTCTAACGATATCAACTACGGGCAAATGCCCTGGAAGATGCAAAGCAAGGAAACCATGTGAAGGAGTACTTACATTGTCTTTGAGCTTTGGATGACTGCAAATAATTATACTGTGAATGGTAACAGTATATATGAAAGTTTGGTAACAGTATATATGAAAGCTTAAAGATCCATGTGACAACAGAGAAAGTCTGAGACATAGGGGAGGTCTCACGAATTCGGAACTCCATACTGTAGAGACCGAGTAATTACAGCATTTTTTTGTCCCGTTCTGCTGATCACTCGCTACGAATTCAACCTACATGTATTCTCCTACATTCGGAAGACCTCCTGTATCATTTACCTTTCTGGCTGGTGAATAGAGACACCGGTAATCATGCAAATTTAATATACTGTTGTCTTCCGTGCGCCTGTTTTCCATGTGGTAATGACATCCATCTCACACAACAGCACACAGGCACGTTTGCACATCTAAGGTCCTGATATGCAGAGTGTTTACATTCCACGAAAAGATGCTATTACTACTGTCCCGTATTTTCTTCTTCTATTAACGGCGGAAATTAACTTTAATTCTTCTTTGACAAACGCTTCCATTACGTCTTTTATCTAACTTCTTGTTATGTTGTACTTTAGGATTGTCTGCCCATTTGTGGGCTGCCTCCCTTATCAAGCCATCATCTCTGATCTCCTAAATCCAGGCTGTATAGTCTGGATTCACCGCCTCATTAATGTCAATCCTTTGTCCTTTATTAAGTTCACTATCCACAAAATCAAACCCACGAAAACGAACGGCTAACTTCTCTATTTCTGATCATACCAATTCCGCCCTTTAGTTAAACGAATAAGTCACCTAACTCCTTTCCCTGTGGTTATCGCGTTGCAACAGTTGCCCCGTGGTCTATCATCTACAACGGTATATTCTGTTCCACACACTATTTCCCACACGATCTCATTTGGAACGGAAGCCTACCTTGCAGCACCTCTTCCTCCCGTTACTACACTTCCATCTTCTTCTAGAGGCTGGCAGTACGCATGTGGGGCGGCTTTTTTTCTTTTCGTGTATATCCACAAGCCTTGATAATGCGCACCGTTGGAATGACTGCAACACGGTACAAAGTTTATCCCACATCTGATTTAACTTCCACGTTCCAGCGTACTGTGTTTTATTTCTCCCGACACGCAGACGGCAACGGATATTTTTACCCAGACACAGTAGAGGACTGATCAGTCAGACATTCGGACATGGGACTCAGCAACCTAGACGGTATAAGACTAAATAAATGTATATAATGCTCCGCAACTAAGTCGATGTATGCACAAGACTGAACAAATCTATATAATGCTCGTGTATGATAATGAACTACAAATAGCGTGGCAGCTAGTAACATGGAGTGATTTCAGAGCCGGTTTGATATTCATAGGAATGGACTTATTTCGCCAGGTCCTGTCCCATCTGCTACTTCGGATGGTGGGCAGAGCGAACAAGACATCAGCAGAGTTCGTTTACAAGTGTAAAGAAAAATACCATAAAATCATTTGCGAAAAAAAAATGTATAATCGAAAAAAATGGTATTATTACTTCATGTCTCATTTGAAGAACATCACGTATATAAAACACTACGCGAACGTAGCTAAATATCATATTACTTATGCTTCATTTCAAAGTTACCATTATCCATGTACTTCATACAAATCAATTCACTTTTACCTACTCATCTGCCAACCTTCTTCGCTAACTCGAGCGGTCTTTCGTAGAGTCTACGCTCCTTGCATACCACACTCCAGGTCTGAAGACGCACCAGAAAGAACCTCATTTACAAACGGAAGGTGGGGAAATATTTTGTTATTCTCCTTAGTAAGATATGTTTGACAAAGAATTTCAGTGGAACTGAAAGCATAGCCGAACGAAAAATTGTCAAATATGTCGAAGATGCTTGTCTGTTTTCTGTATACATGGTCTCGGCTCGCCTTAACAGATGCTGTTCCCGTTTTTTGTATAGATGGACTCAACTCCCTCTTAGCAAACGCTGTTCTGTTTTCTGTGTAAATGGAATCAACTCGTCTTAGCAGATACTGTTTCGTTTTGTGTACACGTAGACTCATCTCGTCTTAACAAAAGACGCTGGTCCTGTTTTTTAAGTGTACTCGACTCGTCTTGGCTCACGATCAGTGTTCTGTAGACCGCACATTTGGAAACGAGTCTTCGGCCTTAAATACTGACACGTCAAAAAATCTACCCCATGACACCACTTGATCCGTTGAGCCAACAAGCATATTAACCCGAATGCATTTAGTGAAAAGTTTTTCTTCTGGCGTCTTGGGCGGAAACAAGGCAGTATCTCATCCTTATGGCAATCAAATTTGTATTATCAATTCTCCAGTCTCACTCAAACCATAATTTTTGTATACGACACCTTACGAAAATCATTTGTGCTTTACATTATGCAATGCAGTGCCGAGGTATTGTTGCAACTCTATTATTTGCCCATGTAGCGAGTGTGATATGAAACATGACCGTAAATCTTTATCTGTACGCTCAAAATACGCTGTAGACAAGCAAAAAAACAAAAAATACTGGACCAGAGTTCTTCACTCGCGAAATCTCAGATTCGACCCGCTTCAAGCGTCAGTCATATGATGACCCCTATTACCCGTTTTCAACACCAGTGACCAGCTGTCAGATCAGATGTATCATTGGTGACGAAGCCCAGTCGACTGGAATACTTGAAGATTAAAAAAGCGAGAGCAGATGCGCGAATCACTGTCAAATGTGCAGTTGAAATTAGAGGAGCAAAATGGGAACTCTTTCGATGGAGTATCGTATATGTAAGTTATCTTCTCTATTTCAGAGGCCAGCCGGAGTCAGATTTCTAGTCACATTCGTACTAGGTTTCATACCCATGTCCTCAATATTGAAAATTAGTGATGCAAAGTGTGTTGTATCACGGTAGTAAGTCTCTTCGGCCTTCGCGACTATCTGAATTCTCCAACGAATCTTAATAAAAAGCAGATCTGGAAAGGCCAGATGAAAGCTAAGACGAGGATTGTAGCCATCGCAACATGGAGCACATCGGTCAGACCAGATGACACAGTAGAGCCGAAGCGCGTCGAAAACTTTTTGGAAGTTATGGAAACGGGTCAAAGGAATTCTATTCAAAGACCTCCCAGTCATCCTCAAACAAGTTAGGGGAAATCATCCGACCTCTGACGGTCAGCGGCGCACCGAACACCGAAAGTAAACTTGAAGTCTTTCCGCAAATCTAAAACAGTCTTGGCAAGCCTTCAACTTCAACAGAGTCTTTGAAAAGACAGCACATCCTCAACGAAATATCATCTAAATTTACCTGACCCACATGTTCTGCTGGCGTGGTGAGCAGTGCCCTAGCAACACTACAACTCTGTTATGGCATAAAAAAAACACTCTCTCGAGGTTTCAATGTCATCTTCGAAATAGCAACTGCATTCACTCATCACCCCGATGACCAACTGTCCACCATATACATGTCCATCAACAGAAAGCTCCCTCCAGACACTAGGTCGGTAAGACGCTCTTGACCTAAACCTCTTGCCATAACGTAGTCCTCGATGCTGTCTCAAGAGATCATGAAAAAAAGGAAAGACCTTTTTCCTTTGTTCGTGGAGATATCTCTAATGGCAAATCTCCCTCTCAGAGTCTTGAAGATTTTGACGAAATGGGTGAAAACCGATTTTGAATTATGTGAAGCAATTCCCCAAAGTCGACATTGGTTCCATTACATGAAGGGATGATCTTCATTGCACCCAGCTACAAATACCATGTAAATGACCGATGGATAACGACAGCGATGTTGAGAAACGAAATGGATGTGACCAACTCTGGGCTGAGGAACAAGACGCCCCCGCTATAACTCCAGTTGTTACGTGCAATCAGGTTACTTTTCTCATTCGACATTTTGAAAAGTGGCGCCCCCAAGCACACAAATTTCAATCACCACCTTTTACTCAAAATCAACTACCCTTATTCCCACAAATAATACAAATAAAGAGACATACAATGACAAACTGTAAACCAGAATATCTTAGAAGTGCAGTCTAATTCATTCTCCAATATGTAATGAATTTATGTCATCATTCACGTCGAGAAAATAGGAATACAAGGCGTGGGTGATATAGGACGAACATGGTTGTCAGATATGACACTGTAAAAGTCATTAACACAGAGTCGTTCTATCTACCATGAAATACTGTCACTTTCAGATAAGACATCATTACAGAGTTCATCATTCCATTAACTTTTAACATCGAGGCGACATTGGCCTGAGACTGAGCAACCTACTGTCTCGTATCCCAGCCATGTTCACCCTGGTGTATCTCACTCAAGTGGTACTGAAAATGACACTACATTTTACATAATACCAAAACGTATGTCACTTGCCTCCCTATCTTATTTCGTCTAGATAGTCTTTGGCACCTTTATGCGGTAGGTACTTTGTGTTTTCTTATCCTTCTGTAAATTAACCTTTTAGGGCCACACAGAATGAGGTACTGTATATTATGAAATAACCACGAAACACGTATATTGGAATCTGTTGTCGTATCTTCAAGGTTTTCTCCTTGTACGAAAATTAATATCTATTACAAGTGTTTACAAGTGTATCCTGGACATTGTAACTAACTTCTTTATATTGTTTTAGTTAGAAAATTTGTACACATACACACACGGGACAACAGGTCATAAAGTGTTGTGGTGTATGTGCGTATGTGCGCAGGGCAAATGGGTGCTAGGCATTACCGGACTTTCCCTGCTCGAGGTTTCACCGCAAGTGAAAACTCACCTATGGCAAAGCTATAACATCGTCAGTTGAAAATAAGAGTACAGTCTCGTCAAAGAACTCGCTCCAGTGGAGTCCGCCTACCACTGCAGGTGAGTGGAGGGCTCTCTTAAGCTGCAGAAGCCCCTGGAGAAAGAGTCTTTCGGTAACATCAGGACCCTTTCAGAAAGAGTTTCGTCTTGTATATTCATTTCTGTGAACACTCCCGCGTTGCCTATCCAATGCCGCCAACCCCTCTGAGCTGTCTTTCCAATGCTGCCAACCCTACCAAGCTATCAGTCCCAATGCCGCCTTTCTTTCCAAGTTTTCTACATGCACTTTCGACAGTCTTAACACCAATCGGCACATCTTAACTACTGTGCTGTCCATCCTTTCATCTTTATCCCGAAGCATGTTTGAGGCTTCTAGTGAGCCGATGATTAAAGAGAATGGGATAGGGAGCACAAAACTGGCGCCGTAAAGTCTTTCAGCCAATGGAAGAGAAGCATTATAACGTCTTTCGGTCAATCACTACGTAACCTTATGACGCCTTTAACCAATCACCGATCATTTCTTACCTACAAAGCTATATTTTTTCTCCTCTTGCTTTTCATATTACAAAGTCTTAAAAGCGCCGTCCCAAATTAATAACTTTAGATCCTCAACTTTCCTTCACATTAAGCAGAAAGAGAATATAATGACAAAAACAGAAAACTAGGATATCTTATTTTGACAGATGGTAATCCTTGCCAGACTGGGCGTCCAGTCATGTTAAAAAGCACTCAATAACTGCATAAGATATTCTTTACCTTCTTTCTTCACGTGATGAAATTACGCACTAAATCGTTTACGGTAACGATAAAAGGAAAACGTAAACCAAGTGTCTGTCATATATGACGAACTCGGTTATCACAACTGACTTTGCAGACATTATAAGCGTTCAGTCTTCGGTTCGTCGTCACCACCTCTTATAAAACATTTACGCCAACCTACAGAGAAAACACTACCATACAATTCACCATTCACATCATCTAAAATCTGCGTCACCATTAACCTGTGAATGAGCAGGCTAGCGTCCCTTATTTCAAAGGACAGTATATTCTAAAACGTATATCATTTGTCTTCCACTATTTTGTCATCTAAATTAGGCTTTTACGCAACTCAGCGTTATGTACTATGATTCTCAAGTGATTCGTCATCATGGGGTAAAACTTTACTTCAAAATATGTATCAAATCAACATGTGAAGGTTTCCAGAGAAGTGGAACGACATGAACGGGCGACAACGCATCAACCAATCACAGCGTGGCAGCATGACGCCTTTTAATATTCTTAAGCCAATCATGACACGCGTCTTCCCTTCCTCCCTCACTTTCTACCACGCCTTACTCATAATCTCCTGCTTGTAAAGTGTTGGTCTAAGTTAATAACGCGCACATTAAGAGAAAATCATCCTATTCCCACATATGAAAGAATAAAAAATAGTTATCCTCACCACTGACCATTTCCGAAGCCGGTCAATGAGATTACGAATGAATTATTCACTGGATATTTGCTCAAAAATCTATTTCTGTGTAGCCTTAAATGCATCTGACTTCTGATAATGCACTTGAATCTGTTTGATGTTTTGCATCGAAAATTATTCACATGCGCTCTAACTTTCTCGTTATGACACACACAAAAAAAAAATTATTTTCACTACTTCTTTACATAAGCTGCCGAAATTACACGTTTCAATTTACAACAAAGCGAATCAATAATATAGCTTCACAGCAGCTTTAGCACTGTATTTCAATGCAGCAGCACCCGAGTTTCTCATCTTGTATAGGATTAATTTATCACACGAGTTGCACTGCATAGACCGGGTCCTGCCCCTTGCTAGGTCTGGAGAAATCCGAATTGGTGGATGCTCGCGTGTCCAGGTGGGCAGAGCCGGGTACCAACAGCATTGCTAGTTCTACTGGATCATTGTCGACAAACACCTGACGCCAGACACCTGGAAAACTTTTGTAATCAGAGGCGTAATTTTGGCAAAGGTCGTTTAGATAAAGTGCTACTTTCCAATCAGGGTTATATGTACATTGAAAAACACACACACGATTGTGTGTTTAAAAAGGAACAATATATTTCTTTCCTCTAAAACAGACTGAAGTGGCTATAACGACTCTTGGTTAGGCTAGGTTAGGTTAGGCTTGGTTATGTTGGGTTTGGTTGGGTTAGGTTAGGTTAGGCTTGGTTATGTTGGGTTTGGTTGGGTTAGGTTAGGTTAGGTTAAAACAGCTTGCAGTCAAAGAATATTCTGGTAGTAGTAAACGTTCCATCCACTGACATTCGCAGGCGAATGAAAGATGCAAATCCGGATTCCTTTTGAATTCTTTCAATTCTCTTGCGAAAAGAAATGCTTCCGTATTCTGCAATTCCTAGCTTCATCACTGTAGCTTTGTCTACTGTGTTGAGCTACGTCTCGCCCCGTTATCTTCATCAAACACCATTTACCATTTGAAAGTCCTCTCCCTCTGCCAGAGCTGTTGGGTATGCATCATCTGCCTCGGAACTGTTTGTCTGATATTTGCAGGTTCACTATTAAGGTCCTCGATGGATTACGCTCTTCCCTGTTGACCATAGCTTTCGCAGATTTCTGCTCACGCTCACCTGCAGGGCACAAGGCTTAGGTAGCCTAAGAACCAGGGAGTCGTTAGAGGACCTTATTAAGAACGTCTACTTCATCAGGCTCCCTAGGGAGTAGTCAGAGGGTTTTTATAAGCGTGATCACTTCACACGGGAACTCTGAATGCAAGTGAACTGAGCAAAGAAAGACTATGTAGGCAGCTGCCTCCTAAATATTTGTGACCGAACGAATCCGTTAAGAACAAGATTAGTGCTACAAACGGCTTTTACCCAACCAGCCGACCTCTTCCACACGAAATCTACTCCACAGCGATACCCAGCACCTGTACGAGGCGCTCACCAGTAAAGGATTTCTCGACTTTTAGTCCCCGAGTATATTTTCCCTCTCTTGATAAATGAAGTTCTAACATAGTTTCATAAGAGCCACACATAAATAACCTACTTAGGTAGCGAGCTGAAGAAGTGACCATCTGGTGTAACGTTATCGGTCTCGAGTTACTAGTGTTAAGGTGGTGCGCGTCGGAACACCTAGTCTTCCCTACTCTGCCGCCAAAACTAAATCAGGCTGGTTCTTCAACATCACCCTTACATATACCGTACACATATCTCCCTTAATTTATTTGCCTTTTCTCATTATTTTCGCGCTCCATTTCTGCCCCTCTCTTTCCTCATTAAGGAACAAGAAAGCCAAAGTAATTTAGGACGAGAGAGAGAGAGAGAGAAGGGACGGGCGCGCGAATGAGGTAGGGTGAAGGCATTATTTCTCATCTACACTCTCACCCTCTCTCGCTTTTTCACTTACTTATTTGTTGTGCCCCGACCTATTAAACACAGAGCACTTACACAGCTCTCGTTTTTCCTCTAGGCTGGTTGGTCAGCTGGGCTTCAGACCCATCAACCACCAGGGTCATTCGAGCCGTTATTGGTCGAGTTATAACCACCGACCGCAAAATCATGAACGCCTTCTTCAGGCGTTGAGGATAATTCTGAAACCGTAACCATGCGCTCTCGCTCTGCATGTGGCCCGCGTTCTCGTCTTTCTCCGTCGCTCCATTTCACGGTTTCATTTGTCTCGTTCTCACGGGAAAAACTGTAGTCCGTCGACGTTATGGAAGCTCAACGCCTCTGTGGAGTATCGTTTCACCATCTTTTGAAACTCTTTTTCCCCCCCATTATCCAACGAACCAGTCACGGAAATCAGAAAGAAAAATAAATCATCCTCATCGTAGCCATTATTGCCCATGACTGTTGCATTCGATGTGAGAGAAAAAAAGGAAAAGAAGCCTTTTAGGATGAAGAAAGGCCTTTTAGGATGAAGAAAAAAAAAGGAAAAGAAGCCTTTTAGGATGAGGAAAGGCCTTTTAGGATGAAGAAAAAAAGGAAAAGAAGCCTTTTAGGATGAAGAAAGGCCTTTTAGGATGAAGAAAGGCCTTTCTGCAATACCAACGAGCGAATGTAACGCTGTTAACGTCGCATCTGCGCATGTGAAACATAAATACCGTCCGAGTCCCGAGTCCTCTTTGTGTTTTCGACCGCATTAGACACGGACAACACCAGACAACAAAGCGATTCAGATCTCCCGTTGCTTCATTATCCGGACGCCTGTTTGGAGCTGCGCTCGCTGTGAAACGCGATTCAGCTGCAGACGTTCAATGGAACCGGCGAGGAGTTCGGTTATAGACCGGGCATATCCCGATCTGCCTAATTGGCCCTATTGATAATCTACATTGGAATGTACTCCACAGGTGCCCATTGTGTATCTCTCGGGGAGATTACTACATTGTGCATCTAGATCCTAAAACGCAGAGAGATTTCTGTCCGAGTTCCCTGGCTGTGAATGGCAGCTTGTGGGAGCACGCACACACCTTGACGAGCGAGCGAGTCTCTCTGCAGAAGAGCAGGATTCTGGAAACTTCGACATTGGATCCAAACGAAGTGAGCTTTATATGAAACATTGGTTTAGGTTGCGAGGGTATAAAAGCTCAAGGTTTAGGCCTGTGGGGTCTAAAAGCTCGAGGTTTAGGCCTGTGGGGTCTAAAAGCTCGAGGTTTAGGCCTGTGGGGTCTAAAAGCTCAAGGTTTAGGCCTGTGGGGTCTAAAACCTTACGTTTTAGGCCTGCATGGGTCTAAAAGCTTACATTTTAGGCCTGCATGGGTCTAAAGGCTTACGTTTTAGGCCTGCATGGGTCTAAAAGCTTACGTTTTAGGCCTGCATGGGTCTAAAAGCTTACGTTTTAGGCCTGCATGGGCCTAAAGGCTTACGTTTTAGGTCTGTATTGGTCTAAATCCTTACTTTTTAGGCCTGTATGAGTCTAAGAGCTTACGTTTTAGGCCTGTATGGGTCTAAAAGCTTACGTTTTAGGCCTGTATGGGTCTAAAAGCTTAAGATTTGGGCCTGTATGGGTCTAAAACCTTAAGTTAAACCATCACTTCTAGCTTATAACTCGATACAAATCGACAAGGATACTTTTATCATTTTGCTTTTAAGGAGTGATACCTTTGTCGTTTAATTAAAAGAATGCACCATTGATTTGGATAGTAGTATGTAGAGTTGGAAAAGCTAATCACAAGACCCCACCCTAACCTTAAAGCCAATATTCCCCAGTCTGACAATGTCATCTTGATGGAACATACACCAAACCTCTCATATGATGAGAAGACAAGAGTGGTGCAATCAAAATGACCTGTTGACCTGTCATGGGGTGAAGCTGATACACACATCCTCTGCAATATCACTCACACAAATCATCCTATGCCCAACGTACCAAAGTGAAAAATGGACTTCCACACACGTAAATGTGCTCCTTATTTCTCCTTGTACGTGATGAGATAAAATGGGTATCTGGCGTAGGCAAGAGTACATATGTATATATACATATATGACCTTGATTAGGGCTTCAGTTACCCTTGCCGTCTCAGCTACTATTGAAAAAACTCAAATCACCCACCACCTCTACACATTTCCTACGAAAACTTAAACCTACAATTTTACCTCCCATTCCTTTCAAAGCCCACCATCTTACTTTCACTGACACGCACTTTTCAGCATCCTCAACCCACACGCTTAATGGAATGGGCCCACTTCTCCACCCATGCCTTCCTAGTATGTGAAAGAGATCCGAGTGTGAAAGGGATCTGAGGGACAGGGCGTCCAGTTTGACCACTATAAAGGTAGCGGTCGAGAGTGGATGGGGCCTTGGCGGTAGCGATCCTCGGGGAGTAGCGGTAACCTCACAGGCAGAGGAATTAGCAAAGAAAGGTCAAGTAGGGTCAGTTGGGGGGACAACTCAGGCAGTACAAGCAGAGGCTTAAGCACAGCTACAGGTAAACTTCCAGGTAACTTTTATGACCAAGGGTGGTAGGGTCCATTGTGGTGAGGGTAAGAGTACAGATGAAGAACAGTCACTCTCTCCTGCTGCTGCACACGCAGACATTAAGAGTGTTAATACAAACACGCATACCGACAGTAAATATAAAAGGCAAATTCATCCCAGAAATCACCCGCAAGGAAAATAAGTTCAATATACACAAGTGCCTGGAACATCATTACGAAACGCGATGAACTTAAATCCTATGCCGTTACTGAAAAACCGAGCATTGCTGCAATTTCAGAAACGTGGGTGACCTCTGATAATAAACACGTAATTGTAGAGTTAACAAACAAACGATTTACGAAAGATCGCTTGTACAGGGTAGGTGGTGTAGTTTTGATATACGTTGATAATCTAAGTGCAAGTAAGATAAGCAAGGTACACACATACAATTACGGCTCTCATTATATTGACATTACCGACAAGTTCCAAAGTAAACTACGTCTCGGCGTTATTTACAGACCTCCTAAGCAGAAAGACGAAGACGATAAGATGCTTTGCAATGAAATCAAAACTATAGTATACAGTAAAGAGGTTATAATAGTAGGAGACTTCAACAATCCAAACAAACTGGAACACGTTAACAGGAGACCGAGGGGGAACGAGACTAACGGAACTGATGGAATACGCTTTTCTAGAACAGTTAATCAAAAAAAACAACTAGAGGTAAAAACATTCTAGATCTTGTCCTCACCAGTAACACAAACTTAATCAACTATTGCGAAGTAGGCGAGAGAGTGTCAAGAAGCGATCACGATTTGGTCTGGTTTGAGATAAATTTAAATTATGATATAAATGACAAACTCTTGATGTCAGATTACAGGTGGGCAAATTTTGAAGACATTAGACACGAAATTCGCATTACCAAGTGGACAAAACTTCTTGACGTTCACACAGTAGAGGAAATGTGGAATATTTCTGAAATCACACTACTCGAGATTGGAAATAAACATATTCCACGAATTGCAAAGAGAACTTGCAATATTTCAAAACCATCATTGATGAATAAGAGAACAGAAGGACTAATTTGCCAAAAGAAGAAAACATACAAATTTATATCGATGGGAGCCGATGAAAATCGCCGGGAATTAATCAAAATCCAAAGAGTGTAAGGTCATAAGACAGAGCAAGCGCGAGGAAGAAAGAAGAATTTCCTTGAAAGTTAAGAATAATCCAAAGGAATTCTTCATCAAATATACAAGACAAAGGAAGTCAGTAAAAGAAGGAATTGGACCATCACGAAACGAACGTGACACACTAACTACTGACAACAAGGAAATGGGTACCATACTAAATTACTCTTGTAACTCCGTATTCACAACTGAAGAAACATCTTGAATACCGCGACCAATGAAAATGTTTCAAGGATCTGATGAAGAAGAGTTGAAGGTTAGAGAGAGAGAGAAAAAAAAAAGAGCTCCGAATTACTTAAATACCTGGACCAATTATATCTTAGGTTATTAGCAAGACTACACGCTCACTCGTCACTCCCTCATTTATTCTGACCCCAAGCCATTCACTCAGGGATTCCAACGTAGTTTCCACCCTCGATGTCAATTCATCCTCCATTGCTATTTCCAAGTTCCCTTCAAAGACAAGCTTATTCAAACTCATTTTCTCCCTCATTACTCTGCACATATGTAACTACTACAACCATTTTTCACGCGTGAACTACCCATCCAATATTCTTGCAAGGACCCTCCTGCAGCCACGTATCTTTCCAAACCACTCCTAATAATTCGTCAGAGATGCCAAACCAGCCTTCTCTTGCGGAACCTTCTGTATCGCCTTCCTGCCTGATTTCACGCCCTTCAGTCCAACTCACAACTCACCTCAGGCCCTGTCTCACACAGAAACTTATAGAGGTCCTCTCCTCCCTTCTCTGAGAGAGGCTACATCTTCCATCCTCTTACCAGTCGTCAGATGTTTTCCTCGGATTTCACTCACCCCTACAGACCTACATCTCTAGTTTGAAATTGGCCACTGGTACGCCTCTCTTATTCTTAGGCCAAATGCACCCTTTATGGGTAATATAAACGCCCGAGCCTCCCACGGCTTAGTAAAGGGACGGGGTCGCCCAGCTCCCTGAGGTGGACCCGTTACCCTGCTATGGTGTATTTATATTATCCTCAATATGATCTCCTGCGACCACAAGGCCTTCGGCAATTAGGGTGTACCGCTGGTGCAGCGTCTTTCCTTGGAGATAAAGACGGTACGTTGTTGTGACTGATGCCCAAGGTCTGTCGCCTTTCTCGTGAACAGAATGACTGAAGAAATGAACAGGAAAAGGTTATCTTGCCATATATTGTTTATAGAAAGGAAAAACGAAACCTGCCACCATTACGTGTGTGTCACAGAATATGAAAATAAACTAAAGAAGAAATTCAAAACAAAATAATTACCTATCATACCAGAAATGCGGCCAAACTGTACGGAGAGACTAACATGCACACATTCATAATGTCTTCAAGACTTTGGAAATGAAAATTGCGCCTCCTTAGATGAAAAGAAAAGAATGCTAGTGTGTTTGCGTGGCTTCCAGACCGGGGGACTGGAAGGGTTTTGGAATGATGGGGGAAAATCATGTCAAGAAATGGGAACAATCCTGTTGTCCGACTTTGTGAAGAGGGAAAAGATGTTACGAAAAGCAGCAGCGACAAAGAAGCAAGGAGGGTTCTGAAAAAGGCAAAAAGGATACAGAAAAGTAACGTGATACCTAATATTTTCATATACAGATTCTGTCGAGCAGAGGCGCTGGTAATGACCTGTCATCCAAGTTAACTGGAAGACACTGTCCCGTCAGCAAATACTGCAAGAGGAATTCAGCATCATTCTGTGACGGCGATGGGATTTCACCTGTTGAGATGAGAGAGTCGGTCTTACCCACACAGTTCGGCACACGAGGGCTGCTGTAAGGTCGACATTCAACAGTAAGGTCATCCTTATGATGGAACATTTAGCGGAGAGGCGGAAGATAAGACTGACACTGGAAGTCACGTGCTATTTCCAGCTTATACAACAGCAACAGAAAATCATGATTAACAGAAACACTCACATTTCATCTACTGACCAGAGGTAATAAGGCCGAATGAGGAAACCTTTCAACCAAATAGAGCGGTAAAAGGAAAACAATCAGGGAAGCCTTAATGGATTATGAGGTTAAGAGTAGAATCAGAGCTGCAATCAAATAATAATCAAAGTAATCAAAGGTGTCACTAAAATATAAAACTACGGTTCGAGAGAGAGTTAGTCCTCTGAAAAAACAATTTCAGGACAATTCACAGACAGCAAAGGGGATGGACAAACACCAATAATAATTCTCCATTTCTGAATTGACACTAAACAAAATACATCCCTTTCCGGACGAGAGAGGGAGCAAAAATATGTATTTTACTCGCCTATCATGAATACAAATAACGTTCCTAAAACGAATGGATAAACTGAAACCAGACAAATCCTCTGATAATGACAAGGCATTTCATAGAACTAAGAATTATCGTGAGGGAGGCTTCGGCCCGTATGCTAGTCTGGTCAATAATCCATCGAAAAGTTAAAAGTTCTGGTGGCGCATCAGCTTCGGGGAAGCTCGCTAATAATCGTGCCAATATTCAGAGAGAGAGAGAGAGAGAGAGAGGGGGGGGAGTGAGGACGCTCGCCTCAAATTACGGTCCAGCTGAGCATGACGGGAATGCTGCGAAAAGCAATAACAGCCAATTCAGTGTGAGGTCACCTGAGGCAACAAAGCCTAATAAAGGATTTAACATCTTAAAGCTGTCGTTAATATTCCATCCTTTTTCTTTCGTGCTTGTTTGACACTGCCCGCGTTTGCGAGACAGCGTCAGGAACAGACGAAGAAAGGCCTGAATCCGCTCACATCCGTTCTCTAGCTGTCATGTGTAGTTCACCGAAACCACAGCTCCCTATCCACATCCAGGCCCCAGAGACCTTTCCATGGTTTACCCTCGGCAGCAAATATAAGCCCTAACGTCACTTTCTTAAAGATATCCTACTTTCGTTTTGTCTCAAGTAATCAAAGAAGCAGAGACCGATACATAATATAATGCAACTCAATTCGACAAGGAAGAAAAGTTCCAAAACGAAAGATTATTGCCGAAGTACGTGATGAAGAGTTAGAAATCATAAACTGGATTGTTTTGGTTAATGTATAGAAAACGGGTTAACACAAAAAACGTGAAATTTGTCAACAGCCCCATCTCAAGCGATGGCCCACAGGTTTCTGTCCACGAACCTCTGTTACTAATCATTTCATTATAACTTCCGTGGTGTGTAATGGTTAGAGTTACTGACCATGAGTCATGCAAGGGCCAATCCGGAGAAGGCTGGGGCCCGCCTGGGTTCGAATCCTGGGGGCGGTAGTTGGCCTGCACCCGGCCCAAATGCGCATCCTCATCTTGAAACAGATTCAGAAAAGATTCGACTGCACTGCTGGAAGATCTGAATATACTGTTACAATGGCCAAAAATTGGAAAGTGTAAAAGACTATGCTTCAGGAAGAGAGATCGAATATATATATATATATATATATATATATATATATATATATATATATATATATATATGGGGTACATAAGAGATGACCAGTAGCGATTGAAAGTTAGTAACAGGTCTGCCAATCTTGCGCTGTGAACCTCTACTGAAGCTCACCTCCGTCCTGAATAACAAACCGGACCATCGTTGTACTGAGCTTGTCTGGTACTGACAAGGCTTTTATAAATACAATCGTGTCACTAAGGGAGGCAGCGCCCAAGGAATGATTACCCTCGAGGTGTGCCCACGTAAGGCACTCACAGATTAGATGCAAATATAAATCAGAAGTGTGTCATCTGGGAGACACTTTATAAACTCGTTAGCCGGAATGAGGAGAGAAGGCAGACTGTCTCTTCTATCCCGGGCACATACGCTGGGTCATTGCCAACTTGCACCTTTGAATCCACCACGTCTTTCGGCGCCTCTCTAACTACGAGGTTACCACAACCTACGTATGAATGTAATGCTCTAACACATACAACCAGGTAAATAACCATCTGCATACACAGACATTATTTCTGTATCCCCAAGGATGTGAATCATCACGAAAGCACTCGGTTTTCGTGTTTCACTTTCCCTGTAGCTGCCTGCAGAGTGCACAAACTCTTTTCATTTAGACTACCAGAGTCTAATTTCCTTAACGGCCGTATTGTCAGATTTATTTCCCAATTGATAGACCATCCGAACAACAGCTTATTGGCCTAACAACAACACTATTACCTACTGGTGAATATGCAGATCAATCAATTGCCAACAGTACCGGAAAACCAATCTCAGTCCAACCCTGATTAGTCCATCGGGTACTAGATGAATCCAGCGAGTGCGGAAAATCAATTCCAGCCTCACACAATCCCCGCCTCTCACAGGAGGAGGGCCGACTGCACGGAAACCAATCCTGGTTCCGTGCTAATAAATCCATATCGCGTGAAATCACCCACAATAGCCGACGGATACACAATCTCATTTACCTGACATCCCCTCAAAAACTCGAGATCAAAGCATATACTAGAAAGAGAACTTAACTTTAGCAGGTACAAAACACTGAACCGTGAAAGAAGCTTTAAGCTGTGATCTCAAACACTCTTCCATATAAAAGTATAAAACTGAACTAATAGTATGGGACAGACTAAGGTCAATAAAGAAGAACAAAACATAATCTTCGACCATATTAGACTGTGAGGGACCTTACCTTGCCTTACCTTTCCTTTCGTGTACTTTAACTCAACAGCCTAGTCTTCAATGAAGCTACCATGTCCTTTCTATTTCTAATCAGTCTTATGCATCCACCACACCCCAGCTGGATTGATTTGACAGGACGGGGGAATATACATATACACACACACACACACACACACACACATATATATATATATATATATATATATATATATATATATATA
>JAYMFT010407332.1:0-18488 GCA_038088735.1 Panulirus argus | reverse complement strand
ATATATGCAAAAATTTTAAGATTTTTATTATGCTAGAGTAACAACTGTTGGACATGGACATTGTGAATGCTAGACTCTCCAGAACCCAGACATTTTGAGGACTTGCTGTTGCCTGGAATGCAGGAGAAAGGAAGTTCCAATCTGGATTATGAACATTTTTTCCAGTTAAGTGCATGTGCTACACAGCTTCTCTATCAGAAAACAAAGTTAATTGGATGAAACTCTTAAGCAGGTACATGATTGGTCCATCAGTCCTTCCAGCATCACTCTCTTTCCAGCTGTACCTCATTTCTTTGTTGTGTAGTCCTCTCAAATCATACCAGTGAAAATTATTTGTGAGCCAAGAACTTTTCATGCATGTCATGATATTAACTCTTCCATTACGAATGGGACGTATGTGTAGTTAAACACCTCCTGCTGTACACTACGTTTGGGATGGAAGCATTCCAAAACATTTTCAAATTGCACACACTATTTTGAGTATGGTTTGTGATTGAAAATTAATGTATGGCAATCTGTCTGTTGTTTCTATTGGTTGAGTCCTTATTTTACACCTTAAAAATGGCTCAGTTACCATCGCAATGGGGAAGCAGAAAGTTGATGTGTGACGACTGTATCTTACCAAGTAGGCAATAGAAAGAGGTGCCAGTGCCAACTTAGACATATACATCAATCTTATTGAGTCATTAGAAGTTTATGAAGCTATTTTCTACATAAAGGAGAGTGACAGTGACCATCATGTTGCTGCAGAAGAGCAAACAGAAACAGAAGATGAACTGAGCATTGACGAAGCTGAGCCAAGTACATTTTCAGAGTAATATTACAAAAATGGATTTGTATCATGAGTTTTATATTCCTTTTATGTATATAAATGTATTCATATGAGCATGTGTGTGTGTGTGTGTGTGAGAGAGAGAGAGAGAGAGAGAGAGAGAGAGAGAGAGTTTGTGCATGTTTGTTTAAGACAGAGAGAGCAGGGGAAGCAAGGATGGCATGGTTATGTGTTTGAGACAGAAATAGATAATGCAAGTTTGAGGTACTTATGCATCTGGCAGCAGTGATTCATGATGATACAGCCTTCATAAGTTAGCAATGAGGGGTGTAAGTGTAACAAATAGCAAGTCTGTATGTATTTTTCACAAACTCAACGATAGAGGCAGGGACGGATCATATCACATTCCACAATAGAGGCAGGACAGATCACACCACTCTCCATGATAGAGGCAGGGACAGATCACACCACACTCCTCATGGGTTCAGAAAAATTTACTCTTTTCTAGTAAAAGAAACAAGAATGATCATGAAAGAAAATTATAATTCATTTATAGTGTGTAAGGGGAGTTCAGATACTTGTTGGATCTGGTATCTGTAGCTCAAGACATTGCCATCCAGCATTTTGGGAGGCAAAAGTATTAAAGCTGATTGTAATAATACATATTTAAGGGTTTCAGAGAAGCCTTCCTCATCTTTCTCAGCCATACTCTTCTTATTACCACACTTACTTCTTAGCCTTTTATTGTTTAATCTATCAACCCTCCTCACATGACATATTGTCCTCAAACATTTCATTTACAACAGAACCACCCTCTGCTGTTTCCCATGCCTACTTCTATACAAATTGCTGGGAGTACCATACCTTCTAGCATACCTATTTTCCTATTCCAAACAAAAACTTTTCTTTCATACATTTCTCAATGTTCCCAGGTCCTTCACCCCTACACCCACCCTATGACTGACTTCCACTTCCATGGTTCTGTTCACTGCTATGCCCACTCCAAAGTAACTAAAACACTTCGTTTCCTTCAATTTTTCCTTTTCTCTTCAAACTCACACCCCAAGTAATCTGTCCCTCTGAAGCTAATAACCTTGCCTTTATTCACTTTTACTTACAATTTCTTCCTTGCACACGTTATCCCAAACTCAGACAACAGCTTCTGCAGTTTCTTGCTTGAACCTGCCACTAGTGCTATGTCATCAGCAGACAACATCTGACACTTTCCAGCCCTCCTCTCTCCCCCCCACCTTCACACACACACACACACACACACACACACACACACACACACACACACACACACACACACACACACACACACACACACCACTCTCCCCTTACTGACTGATGCATTTACCTCCCTCACCACCCCATCCATAAACATATTATATAACATCGAATTTGACATCAAACACCTCTGCCACAGACCCACCTTCACGTGGAAGCACTCACTCTCCTCTTTCCGTATTTGCACACATGCCGTACACTTATGATGAAAATGCCTCATTTCCTCATATTACTTTGTTCCTCTTTGGATGTGGTGATCAGACTTGCATAGCATGTCCTGGCAAATGTAGTGAATGTTTTACTGAACTTGTCCATATGCTTAAATATGATTTTTATATTTGCCAGTGAACAGTTTGCCTCTTTCACAGCTTTCTTAATGTGTATCTCTTGTGATGAATTAGGCATAGTGTTGACCCCTAGATCTCTTTCATGCTCATATTCCCATAATTTATGTCCAATTAAGTGATAAGTGTTCTGAGGCCTTTTTTCGATTTGTCCCATCATTACTTCGCATTTACTTGGATTGAATCTCATCAGCTATTTATCTGACCATCTTCAGAGTATGTGTAGTTCCCCAGGCTGTTGCTATCATGGTCATTCTTTATTTTTCTCATGACCTTGGCTTCACTTGCAAACATGTTTAGATACAATTTTTGTTCATCATGCAAGTTACTTACACTATGCCAAGAATAGCAGTGGCCCCTAGACCAAGCCCTGCAGCATGCCACTTGCAACCCTGGCACAATTCAAGGATGCACCTTTACCCTGTGGTCTTTGCTCCCTTCCAAGAAGGTAGTCCACTATTTAGTGAAGGAACCCTTCCCTTATTCCTGCCTGTAGATGTAGTTTTATTTTATCATCTCCATAGGGGAACAATGTCAAAGGCTTTCTGGCATTGCAAGAACATACAATCTACCTCTCCCTCTCTGTGATCTAAGATGGAGCTTACACTGTCTTAGAAATCCAGATTAGTTATGCTTGAACTCCTTTCTCTGAAACCATGTTGTTTCCAACTTAGGAAATGTTTCATTTGCAAGTAGTCATTTGACTCCTTTTTTATTATCTCTTCCGTTGTGTTACAAACCACTCTCTTTAGAGACTGCTATACCTTCAAACATACCCATTTTCGACCTTCAAGATAATTACTTCTCTTTTCACACGTTCCTTAAAGCTTCTAGAACCTTGCCCCCCCCCCCTTACCCCTCATATGACTCTACTTTACTTATATGGTTCCATCTGCTGCCATGTCTACTCCCAGTTATCTAAAACAATTCATATCTTCCATATTTTCTCATTTCAAACTTTCACCCCAGCTAACCTGTTCCTATGTCCTGTTAGACCTAATAAACTTGTATATATTCACATTTACTCTCAACTTCCTTGATTTCACACACTCTCCCAAACTTATTCACCAACTTTTGTAGTTTCTCACTTGATTCTATCACCAATGCTGTGTTGTCAGCAAACAACACAACTGATTGAGTTTCCAAGCCCCCATCACTCCCTACAGACTGCATGCTCACCCCTGTTTCCAAGACCCTTGCATTTACCCCCTCTCACCACCCAATCCATGAACAAATTAAACAGCCATGTTGACACTACATATTCTAGCCTCAGATGTACCTTCACTGGAAGCACTAACTCTCCTCTCCTCCTACTCGTACTTATACTGTAAACTCTTGATAAAGAAATTTTCATTGCTAATAGTAGCTTTCCTCCCACACCATATATTCATAAGACCAAGCACAAGACATCTCCAGCAACCATATCATATGCTTTCTCCAGATCCATAATTGCCTCTCACAAATCATTCTTTTTCTCTTTTCTCATGCACATTCTTCAAAGCAAACGCCTTATCCATACATCCTCTACAGCTTCTGAAACCACATTGTTCCATGCCAGTTTGATGCTTTATACTTGCCTTTTCCCTCTCAGTCACCACAATTCCATACAACTTACCAAGTACAGTCAACAAATTTATGTCTCTATAGTCTGAGTATTCATCCTTGCCTTTATATAGTGGCTCTATATGTGCATTCCACAAATCATCAGGCACCTCACCATGATCCATACATTCATTGAAAATCCTAAGCAACAAGTCATTTCACAGCCATCCACTTCCTTAAGAAAGTCAACAGCAACACCATCCACTCTAACTGCCTTGCCACATTTCATCTTACTTAAGGCTTTCACCACATCTTTTCTCTTCACCAAACCACTTTCCATGACTCTGTCACTTCACATACCTCCCTGACCCAAACACCCTACATCTGCCACCCTATCATCAAACACATCCAACAGTCCCTCAAAATACTTACTCCATCTCCTTCTCACTTCATCCCTGCCTGCTACCACTTCCCTTTTTGCCCAATTAACTGATGTTCCAATTTGTTCTATTGTTTTTCTGACACTTAATCTTTTAAAACATCTTATTTTCCTTGAAGTTCTGACCTCTTGTTGCTTTGTCTTGTACATCTCCCAATTATTTGCATTCCTTTCCTCTAAGTACCACCCATTCACCACTCTTTTTTCTTTCAATAGTAACTTTACTTCATCATTTATCCACTCACTACCCTTTCTCACCTGCCGACGTCGCACCTTCCACCTGCAACACACTTTTCTTGCACGTGCCAGCACTGCTTCCCTAAATAGCTCCCATTCCTCTTCCAGTCCCCTTGCTTTGTTTACTCTCACCTTCTGCCATTCTACACCCAGTGTCTCTGGGTATTTCTTCACACACATCTCTTTTCTAAGCTCATTGACTCTCAGCCTCCTCTTCTCACTCATGCCATTTCCTCTTTTCTGGAAACCCTACCGCTTTTCACCCTTGCATTCATCAGGCATTGGTCAAACATCTGACCAGCTGCCCCTCTACCTTCTCATGTCTTTCTCAATAACTATGACCTGGCTCATTTCAAAAGACAGGTCTTTTGCTTTCTCAAAAGTTCGTAAATACTTTCCCTGTCATTTTTTTCCCATTTCTTAGTTCTCTCTATATTTCAATAAGGGCCTGGCCTTGATGTGGACTTTGTTCATGACTGAAACCTTCAGCATAAAATGATAAAGATTCACATCTGATAGTCTCCCTTTTATATGCCTTTAAATTGGTATGCAATCCAGTAATACCCTCTTATCATATTTCTTCTCACCCATGCATGCTTACATATGTCCCTCTTTTTCAACCAGGTATTATCAGTCACCAGTCCTTTTTCAGCACACAACTCCACAAGCTATTTACCATCCCTATTTGACTCAATGAATCCCCTTGTCCCCCAATTATACCATCAGTTGTTACATTACTCACCCTCATATATAAATCACCCATCACAATGCCTAATCTTTAACATCAAAACTGCTTATTTATCTGCTCACAAAACACTTGCCTCTCCTCCTTCTCCTTCACATGGCCAGGTGCATAAGTACCTTGCAACCCACTTTCATTTTTACTAGCATCATTCTGGAACTCACTTCCCTTCACTTTTTCATATATTCCCACAACTCCTGCTTGGTTAGTAGTACAGGTTGAGTATCCCTTATCTGAAATGCTTGGATCAGAAGTGTTTCAGATTTTTTTTTTCTTATACATATTTTGGAATATTTGCATATACATAATGAGATTTCTTGGGGATGAGACGCAAGTCTAAACACAAAATCCATTTATATTTTATATACACCTTATGCACATAGCCTGAAGGTAATTTATGCAATATTTTTAATTATTTTGCTCATGTAACAAAGTTTGTGTAACACTAAACCATCAGAAAGCTAAGGTGTCACAACCTTAGCCGCCCATGTGGATAATCTGTAGTTGTTTGGCTTCACTTTGTTCCTGACTCTGAATTTATGTGCCACTTGTAAGCAGTCATTTTCTTACACTTATTCACACATAATCTATTATCTATTATGACATATGTGGAAACCAGGATGGCATGGAGACAAATGAGTTAGAGCTGAAACTTACCTCAACATTTCGACCATTCGATGGTCTTCCTCAGGAGATACTGATTTTAGCATTTAGTTGGACTGTGTTCCCAGCAAGTGATAGTCACCAGTTTGGATGCCTTGGCTTGACACTTACTGATTGGATCACTTGTCCTGATGCCTCACTCATTCACAGTAATCTCAGCTGCCTGACGTGACCAGCAGATGAACCCAGACCTTGTGTTAACGTTGTCAATTGTAGTGATGTAAGCTGCTTCTAATGTCTTTCCTATCTGTTTGTTTAGGCCCTCGTGCAGTATTCTCGCCTTGTCCTATAACAAGCCTGCATAAATATAGCCATGTCGTCGGGAAAAAAGATTGGTGAAACAATAAGATATAAGCCAGACATGCGACACAGCAATGAGAAAAGTGTTTTGTATAAGATTCACTGTGGTGGTTGTGAACATGCTTATTATGGAAAGACAGGGAAAGGGATAAAGAAAAGGATTGATCAACATAAGGCTAACTTAAGAAACCACAAGACACCCAATGCTCTTGTTGTACTTGTGGACGAACATGGACACCTACCGAAGTGGGACAAGGTGAGAATACTGCACAGGGGCCTATGCAAACAGAAACGAAAGACATTAGAAGCGGCTTACATTGCTAACAAAGGCAACATTAATACAGGGTCTGGGTTCATCTGCTGGTCACTTCAGGCAGCAGAGATCTCTGTGAATGAGTGGAGGCTGCAGGACAGGTGATCCAATCAGAGAGTGACATGCCAAGGCATCTGACCAGGTGACCATCACTCACTGGGGAACACAGTCCTGCTGAATACTGAAATCAGTATCTCCTGGGGAAGACTGTCGAATGGTTGAAACATTGAGGTATGCCTCAGTTCTAAACCATTTGTTTCCATACCATTCTGTTTTCCACATTCACACATAAGTACTTAACAGTAAGAAAACATGAAATACCATTAATACGTCATGTTGCTGCTCAAAAAAGTACCATTAATATGTCATGTTGCTGCTCAAAATGTTTCAGATTTTGGAGTATTTTAGTTTTCAGGTTTTCGGATTAGGGAAGCTCAACCTCTACTACCTCTTTCTTATCTCTTGCCCTCACATCATCCCCTAACTTTACCCCAAAGACATATGCAAACCATTTTTCACCTTTACCCTTCTTTCTCATCTTGGTTACATCCACACACATTTAGTCACACATGCTTGAGCATGAGCACTTCTTGCTTGCCTTTTTTCTTCTGTTTCGTCTTTTAGAAATATAAATACGAGAGGAGGGGAGGTTTCCAGTCCCCCCACTCCCACCCCTCTTAGTTGCCTTTTACAACATGCAGAGAATACAGGGGTGGAATTCTTCCTTCTTTACCTTAGGGAAAGGATGTACAGAGGAAGGTGGATGTGTTTGAAATGAAATGTTTGAGGACAAATGTAGTGTGAGGTGGTTTTTAGAGTAAATAATAAAAGGTTAAGACAGAGTTGCGATAATAAGAAGAGTGTAGTTCAGAGAACTGAAGAGGATGTGCTGAAATGGTTTGGACATATGGACAGAATGAGTGAGGAGAGGTTGATAAAGACCATAATGTGTCAGAAGTGAAGGAGATAAGAAAAAGGGGGAGACCAAATTGGACATGGAAGGATGAAGTGAAAAAATATTGTGTGATAGTGGCTGTAACATGCAGGAGGATGAAAGACATGCATGGGATAGATCAGATTGGAACAGTGCAGTTTACAGGGGGTGAAGTGCTATCAATGGACTGAACCAGTTCATGTGAAGCAGCCAGGGGAAACCATGGAAAGGTCTTTGGAGCCTGGTTGTGAATTTGCTGCATTACGTATGATAGCTAGAGAATGGATGTTAGTGAATGTGGCTGTTCCTGGTGCTGCCTCACTAATGCAGGAAGTAGTAGACAAGTATGTACTAAACAAAAAAGTTAGTAAGATTAGTCTCTAGTTCAGAGTAGTTTCCTAATGACCATTCTCTTATCTTCATATTAGTCGTCATCTGTGACTCCATTATTTCCCTGTCAGGATTTCTTATTCTTTCATGTAAATGTTCCACTTTACCTATGCTTATTGCAAACCTAAGTGTTTTCTTCCACCTTCTTCTAATCACCCATAGTTTCCTCTTACATTGTATCTTTCTCTTAATTTTATATTTTCTATTATTGGCACAAATTTTGCTGTCAGTTGCCTTATTTACCATAGAAGACTGCTCTATATTTGTTTTTGCAATACTACTATTGTGAGTTTCCTTCTGTTTTGTGTTATCTGTTAGATCATTTGCATGTTCACGTTGTTGTATCAGGGTAGAAGTTGAAGCTAGTTTTGATATTTATGGCTTCCTTTACTTCATTCCTACTGTCATTGTCTCTTTGAACTTTATAATTCGTATTTATTTGTATCATGATATGATCAAAGATACTTATTTTATTGGTATTTGATTAGTGCTTTCTTGTTTGTTGTAATTAGATAAGTTGTGTTATTATTTCTTGTTGGTTTGTTTGCCATTTATACTGTTGGATTGAATTTCTCTCTTGAGTTCATTAGATTATTTTTCTGCTCTCGTTCATCTGCCATGGACTTGTTCTGTTTTGATTTATGATGACATCCATACTCTGATCCACCCTTTTCCCATTGTATAAAATCAAGATTAACCTTCTTGTAGGGTGATGATGTAAAATGCATTGCTAAGGCTCCCATGGCTCCAATGACCCATCCCACTTACCACCCACTCTCAGAAAGCATTAAGGTGATAGCTACACGAATAGTAAAAGATTTTTTTTAATAATTTCTTGTCATTCTGTAATCCACAAGAGCAAAAAAAGTTGCATCTCAACAGTAAGTCACATAGGATGAAATTATCTTACTGTGAGTGGGGAACAGGTCATGTGGTTGGTAACTATGGAGACCCAAGTACCACCTAATAATCTCAGCGCTTACTTATCTTTTATGTATGGGGATAAAGGCACCATATGATGTATTGAGGTACCACATGATGTATTTGATTAAAAAATCCAATGACATATTCTTAGTGATGCATTCTGTGGCATAGAATGCCAAGAGTGTGATTCTTGGGGACACAGAATGCATCATAAGACATTGTGTCGATAACGTTTGGAGATCACGGTAGAACTCAGGAGGGTTGAAGTCACCAGAACAAATTATTGTTATTTCTGATTTGCTTGTATTCCCTAATATCTCATCAAATTTTGTGTGTACTTTGTTGAATTTTGCCATTTTAATTTTGGATGGTTGTTTACATACATTCTTACACCACCTTGCTTAGTATTTTCTGTGTTGGCTCTAATGGTTTCATATTCTTATAAATCGATTTCATATTTTACTTTTCACTCATTTTTTGTATATTATTATTACTTGTGTACTCATTAATATATTTTGTTTTAATTCTGGAATTGTGAGTTATTAGAATTTTTATATTCATAAAATTTTTTTTCCACTGATTCACACATTTTATTGCCAATGTTTTGCTTATCATTGTTGCTGTGTATTATAGGGTATTGTTTTCCATTGTCTGCTTTAGTAAGTTTCTTGCTAATTCCATTAACATTCTGCTAAATAATGGTTTATATTTGTGTTTTTGTTTAATGATCATCCTCTACTGCTGGCGTATTTTTTCATTTGATCCTCTTTCCATGTTTCTAGCTACTCTGTTTCTGTTATTCTAGTCATCCTTCAAATTTCTTGCCTTGTTGTTCTCATCTCCCCTTTCTCTCCACGAAAAATGATTTTTCTTCGTTTTTTTCCTTTGTAACCACTGTACCCAATCTTATTCTCTGTATCTGTCTTGACTATTTGAATCTGTTCACTTTATATAATGTATAACTGATTTTCATTGAGTTTTTTTTCTTCATGTGCACAGTTCTACTAAACTTTATCCCAGGTGGATGTAAGAAGCAACATTTGCTATCCCATTTCCTTTCTCAAGATTTATCGAAATACCTGCATACCTGCAGGAACTTTCAGTTGTTTTTCATACAACTTTTTACAAATTAGAACCTCCACAGTAACCCATTCTTTTTCGCAATCTTAGTTGTGTGTTTCTACATCTGTTACTGAATTTGCGTTTTCCCCTAAGACAGTGTTTACATTTGTTATTTGAATAATCATTAGTCGTACCTACCTCTCCTCTATCAGAACTTTTCCTTTTTCCTCTTTCTTCTCATAATACCATAGATTTATTCTCTTCTTTTGTTTAAACAAATTTGTTACTTTCCACATTTCTTTTTACCTCTGATGAGACAAGCTAAATGTTTGGAAATTCTGTTTTCATCATATGTGTAGTCTCTTGACTATCCTTCTCATTTATAAAACCAATTTCAGTTTCTTTTTCATCCTCTTCCTCTTCTTCATTTATGATTCTACCTCATTTATAGTTTTCATCTCTTATGTAAGTAAGTTATGCTTGCATGATTCACAGATGATTAGTACTGAACTTGCAACATATTTATTAGTACTTAAACAGTCATGGATTGTTGTGTTGAAATTTTTTACATTTAATTGTAGTTTGTTTTAATATGTTCATTGTTTACAATTTTTCTCAGTGTTCAGATTATTGGTCAATAAAGACTCCACTTTTTTAACCAGCTTCGCACATAGCATTCTCAAGTTTTTGGCTTTTGTTTTTCTGTTTGCCTTGTTATATAAGAACTTTACTGCTTTTCCCAGCTTTTTGTAGATTTTTTTTTCCATCATTCTGTGAATTGTATGCTCAGTAGACTCATTTATATTTGAATTGTAATATTTTATTAATCTGCTATTCTTTCTGTGTTTTGTAGAATTTGGCAGCAGTTCAGTGATATTGTAAATCATTTCTTTTTAATGTTCATTAGACATACAGTAATCCCTCAATTTAATGGACTAATAGAGGGAGGGGTATCCGTTAATGCCAAAAGTCCGGTTAAATCGAATTTAACCATTTTTGATACAATATACAGTTCACATGTTTTCTTTTAACTCTTCTGTCATTTGATGCCATTTTGAATTGTAAGGATTGCAAAATTATTTAATTAATAAAGTTGCAATATTTTTTTATACTACCTGACCGCACAATACCTTGAGGCAGACAAAGTGAGTATATGAATATTCCATAATGATTTGGTGATTTATTAGGGTGAGAGAAACACAGATTAGGTGGGAAACACTATACTGATTCTAACATTTCGACAGTCTTGAACACAGAATGAGTACAGAAGAACAGGACTTCAGCTTATATACATGTTGTCATCAGCTTTCGCCCCCCCCCTGGGTACCTGGTGTGACCTCCCGAATGGTTTTGCCTGGTATTTGATCTTTCCACCTTTGCCATGTTCCCCCTGGCTGCCCCTGCCATGACTGACCCTGTCGTCACTGTCAACCTTGATCTTGCCGCCTCTTTCATGGTGATTTGTCTCGCGGCTGCTCTTGTAAGGCGCACAAAACCCTCCTGGTGATTTGTATTATATTTTGTCGTTATGTAAGCCACCTCAATCGTTTTTCTTACTTTTCTTGAACTGCTCTTGCTTAATATTTCATCCCTTTCCAGTTCGGCAGGTGCCCTTTTTCCTCTACATGAACCACCAGTGAGGTAGAGGCTCTGTGCACCCCTCTATCTCACTGGTGGTGCATGCAGAGCAAAAAAGGTACCTGCTGAATTGGGGTGAGATGAAAATGCTAAGCAAGGGCAGTTCGAGAAAAGCAAGAAATAAGATTGAGGCGGCTTACAAGCGACAAAGAAAACACAAATCACTGGGAGGGTTTAGTGTGCCTTTGCAAGAGCGGCCACTAGACAGATCACTGCAACAGAGATCAAGCTTGACAGAGAAGACGAAGTTAGTCAAGGCAGGAGTGGCCAAGGGGAACATGACAGAGATGGCAAGGTCAAATGCCGGGCACAACCATTTGGGAGGTCACACCAGGTACCCAGGGGGTGAAGGCTGACTACGACATGTATATAAGCTGGAGTCCTGTTCTTCTTTACTCATTCTGTGACCAAGACTCTATCAAAACATTAGCATCAGCATAGTGTTTCCCACCCAATCTGTGTTTCTCTCACCCCACCACTAACAAAGAGAGTATACCCCACGCTAACAAAAACAAGTGCGATATGAAATGCACTCGGTGTGGTGTTTGAGATTTTTTTATTTTTTTCATTTTCTTTTCAAATATTATTATTAATGTGTTATTATTTGCCTGGTCCATGAAATCTGAAATCTGTTATATTGAGTTCTGTTAAATCAAGAGATTACTGTATTTCTATAAATCTTCATGACAGAGTTAAAATTTGTGATTTATTTACTTAGCTGATGAATGGATGGAAGTGGCAGCAGATTCAGTGCACCAATTAGATTTGAGATTTTGCACTCACTTTTATTCAAGTTATTGATCATATTTGGTGTCTTTTTTACATTATTTTAACTTTAAGGTCAATAAAAAATACTTTTCTGTATATTTGTAATCAGTCAAACATTTCACCAATTTCTGTAAAAATGCTACATTGCATATAAGCTATTTGTGGGATGTTTCCAAGACCCAATTTCAACCCACCTCTCTATTGAAAACTCCTCACATCTCTCATCTCTCCTTTGAAGGTTCTGTAATTCCACCTCTTGACTCAATGAACATACTTGGTATTACTGTAGCATCCACTCTTTCTTGGAAACCCCACATTATGGGAATAGCTAGGTCTGCCTCAGAGAAACTGGGCATCCTATTGAGATGTCATAACTTCTCTTCTGAACAGTTGCTCCATTTATACAAGTGATTGTTTTGGCCTTGTATGGAGTACTGCTCTCACATTTGGGATGGTTCCAGCTCTGTATCCTTACTTGACTGAGTTGAGTCAAAAGCAGTCCAACTTATAAACTATCCCAGGCTAACTTCCAAACTTGACCCCTTTGCCCTGCCCCTCATTGCTGGTTCACTTTCCCTCTTTTGTAGGTATTACTTTTGTTTTTTTGCTCCCAAGAGCTGGCTGTTTGTGTGCCCCCACCCCTGGCTAGACCACGCAATATTTGGCAAGCTGCTTTGTCACATTATTATTGTGTGTCCATTGGCAACTCAAGAGAGTGCCATTTCGATACCTGCTTCTTTCCCTACACGTCAAAGCTTTGGAACTCTCTACCTTCTTGTGTCTTTCCCAGTAACTATGACCTGGCACATTTCAGAAGACAAGTCTTACACTTTCTCAAAAATTTAGAAATACTTTCCCTTGTCTATTCTTTTTCTGTTTCTTAAATCTCTCTATATTTCAATTGAGGCCCGGCCTTGATGTGAACTTTTGTCCGTGACTGGAGCCTTCAACATAAAAAAAAAGATAAAAAAATAAACCCACAATTTCCCTGTTAATCAATTTCATAGAATGATACTGAATTACTGATCTCTCCCAGTCTTAATTTATTCTCCACAACAAATCCTACCATTCTGACAAATTCTTTCAAATTTCACATTTAGTCATGCAGTAGGACTAGACTGGATTGTTAACTTAAGAATTCTGTGAAAATGAATGAAAGTGTAGTAAAAAAAGTGATAAAAGTATTATTGCTAATAGGCAACTCTGCCAACTGTCAATAGTGTCAGCAAAACCCCCTTCAAAAAATTTCCAGGTTATCTTCATTCTTGGTACAGGTTGATTGCAATTAAAATCAGTTCATGTTCTTGGAAAGTACCTCTGAATGATATGACTTATAGAGAATCCATTTTTCCCAAAGGAACCCATGTATAAGGGTTAGTTTTGTTTCTTGTTACCTGACTCGTAAATATTTTCTGTAATAAGGGTCAAAGTATTATGACAAGTTCTTTAAATATAAAGTATAGTATGAATAACATGAACACTCATAAGATTTGGTCCTGAAGCTTGCCTTTAGAAGTGGGTTGAGTTTGAGGAGTGAGTGGTGGAATTAATTATATGAAGAGGCAGGATCAACTGTGGATGAAACTGTACATTTAACAAAGAATTTTTTATCTCCTCAGTGATCTACTTGTAGGGTGACTTGTTCTGGTTGCATTTGATGGTTTCACTTTTTGTATCCTTATTCTAATATTGCATGCATTACCAAGTATTATTCTTACAATTGTAGGGGGTAAGCTCATTCTTAGCATTTTCACTTCAAGTGTACAATAATGCTCTTTTTGATATTTTACTACAAGGTTCACTATTGCCCTATGTTGCAGATATTTTACTCAGCTTTGGGGGATTACATCTTTAAATCACAACATGGATGTGGCTAAGAAATGCACTCTTTTCCAGTTACAATGGTAGCATAAAGAGACTTAGAGGTGGCATGTTGCAAAGTGCAGTGGAAGCTGTGGTTACACCGTAGTGGAAAGTTGTTCACTTGGTGCCTAGTTCAGAGTCATAACTTCACAACTTTAGTGACATAAGGATGAACTTCATGGTTCAGAGCAACTCTCTGTTTCCTGATTTCTAGAGGGTGTTGATGCGAAACAACTTAGTCTAGGTAAAATTATATAGAGCCTACCTATGCATGAGCTTAAATGTGAACAGGTTGGAATCTTCATTCATTGAACAGAGTTGGGTTGAAATTTTGTTTGTGGATTTGCATTATTTACATACTGAAACTGAAAATTGAGAGTATATTTAGAATAAGCAAAAAAACAAACTAGGTCAGAATTTTTTATAAATAATAGAAAAAGGCTAGGGGAATAATGATGACCTTCCAGCCATAATTAAGTTTACTTGGAGGAGGTTGGATGAGGGAGATTTTGATGGTTTTATATCAGGAGGAAAGATCTTAGAAGAATTAGAGCATGAATCAGCTGGAATCACAAGGATGAGGAAATATCTGAAGTCACAACATATATATGAAGAAATCTAAAAAACTAATGACTGAATTGAAAGATGATGAAAAGTGTCATAAAATGGATGGAGATATTAGGAACTAAGAAGTATAATTAGAGTATGATTACTAAATTAAAGTGATTGAAGGAATTCAGAGGGGAAAATAGCCAGAAGAAAGAAAGTAAATCTATTGGAAAGCGCCAAAGAAAAAATTTAAAGGGTCATCTCTGTATGTCCTTGAGATAAATCAACAAAAGGAAATGCCCATAACAAATAGACCAGAGACTGCTGAATATAGTAGATGAGGAACAGAAGCTAATTCTGATGTTGAGGAACAGAAACAGAAGGTATTGACTGGTGCATAGAGGCAGACACCTAAAAACACTGAAACAGAAATTTATCAGTGTAGATTTTGAAGTTAGATTGTAGAGAGGCTGATATATACTGATAGAGACAGAACGATTAGGAAAGTATGTGTTGTGTTTGATGGAAGGTTTGAAAATGTCCAGAGTAATGAGGATTAGATTATGTTGGTAAAAACTGAGATGTTTACGAATCAATACTACAGGACTTAGGCAAGAAGTAGGTTGATCTGAAGTGCCAAGGGAAGAAATACTGATTAAAAGATTATTAGAGGATATAGAAATGCCAAACACAATTTCTTAGATGAAACAAAGAACAATGGTGGATATTGTTAAGGCATAATGGGATGACCAGTAGTGATTACTTTCAGTATGGAGTTTTGTGCCGAGAAGGTACATACACAGGCAAGGAAATTTGCTAAAGCAAAAAAAAAGCATAAATTCAGTAGGGTATTTACTAGTGACAGACTGAAGGAAGAATGATAGATATGTAAAGAATGCTGTCAGAAGGCAAAAAAATTATATTTAAAGAAGCCACTATTATAGAAGGGTCAGATAATGTACATGAATGTGGATGGACAAGTAACAGACGGAAAAGAGCTGGAGATCAAGGACCCAATTTGGGAAAACAAACCTGATGTTGCTGGAGCAGTGGAGAAAATACTTAATAAAGATGTCAAATCTGACAGTTTGGCCAGAGGGACACACAGCAAGGAAGTAGAGAGAAGACAGAGGAAGAAGATGATTGGCCTTCTTAATAAAGAACAACAGTGCACTTCAGGAAACATTGTTGGATAGCCCATTCAAGCAGTACATAATAGAACAGTAACTGTTGGAAATATTTGCATTGTGGTGTTGATAGATTACAATCTTTGAAAAAAGTTTAATAAATTAGAACAAGTATATACTGGTAACAAAGAAAAATGAGAATGATTCAAGGAGTAGTGAGACATGCACTCCCTGAGGATGATAAATCTCTCATAATGGGGTTTCCATTTATTCCTAAAGAAGTAGAGAAATAGAGATTGAAAGTTGTAATGAAATGAATTCTTAGTGTGTATATAGGAAAATTTCCTGTATCACCATGTCACTGAGCACTTTGGAATCAGAGTAACTGATACAGTATCATTATTAGCAGTTTTAGAAAGTGATCATCTTATGCCAGATTGTGATGACATGGTTAATAAGGACATAAAAATATTAAAGGACAGCAGACTCAGAGAGGAGATATGGTTTTGGGGGCTACACAGATTTAAAAATTTCTTTTAGAACATATGTAGGAAATGATGTTCCATAGCAATAATATATATCAATATAGATTATTGTTATAAAATTGGGAATTGGAGTTCCATAGTCATGTTTTGGAATTTCTGTGAAATCTGCAATAGAGGAATTAGAAAATGGGTGGCTTTTGCTGCAATAAGATGGGAAGATTAGAAAGTGAGAGATATAAAAGGTATGAGAGAAAAGAGTGAACACAAAGTAAGGAAGAGTAGCAGAGGGGTATCAGAAAGGTATAAGAGAGAAAAGAATGAATACAACAAGATAAGGAAGGAAGAGCAGAGAAACTTTAGTGAGGATACTGTGGACAAGACAGGAATTAATCCAAAACTTTTTACACAAATTCTAAGATGGAGCCAATCGTGCAAGTGGATTAAGAGGGAAGAGTTTTAATAGGGGGTGATGTACAGACATGCGACGAGTTACACAACAGTTTAAAAGTGTTTCATGGGAAAGACACTATTACCCCAACACCATTGAGATGGCATGAGAAAATGTTGGAGAGCATTCTATCTATCTATCTATCTATCTTTCTCTCTACATATTTATATCTCTGACCCCTTTTACCTCTGGGAACTCCCATCAAGGGGTGGCGACAACAAAAGTCTCCACTTTCACTGTCCTTACATGCCTCCCTCACATACACCATTCCATGCATTCTTCCTCTGTTTCCCTCCCTTCAGTATTCCTCCACCCTATATGCCCATGCCACAGGTGGTCTTTCACTCACACCAACCCCTTTAATTGTACTGTCATGCACTCTCCTTGTCAACTCCCACTCTTCCATTCTTTCCACATGCCCAAACCACCTCAAAGTATCACTTTTCACCCTTTCTACCACTCCACAATTCAATCCCTTAGCATTCCTTGCCATGCCACATCTCTCATACACCCTTTCATTTCTCTCTTCATTCATCTAGTCACACCACATGCTCTTCTCAAATAGCTCATTTCCGCAGCCTGGACTCGACCTCTGTGCCTCATTCCATGTCCAAGTTTCATCTAACACCTCTGTACTTCATTATTCTATTAAGGGATCCAATGACTCTTCTATCCTGTACTGCTCTCTCCCTTATCTCTCCTTCCATTTCACCACACTTACCAGTGCCCAGATACTTAAATTCCCCTCACTTCTTCCAGTCTTTTTCCCCCATATCCACAGCACAATTTAGTACACCTTCTTCTTTCACTCTGTAAGGTTTTACAAAATCTATACTTTCACTCCGTTCCCTTTCAAACACCATGACTTTACTTTTAATTGCATTTGCCTTCAATTTCCTCTGCTTACATACATCATAAAACATACAACCTTTTGCAATTCTTCTTCACTCTCCACACACAATACAGTAGCTTGCCACCAGCCACTATGTCTCACCGCCACACTCCATCTCTGCACCCCTTTTTCCTAGTTTTGTTTTCATCTCCCTTATCACTCAATCCATATATATATTAAAAAGCCTTGATGACATCACACAGCCCTGCCTCACACCTTCATGTATTCCAAAACTTTCGCTCAGCTCTTCATCCACTCTTACACATACATTTGCTCCTCTATAAATGGCTTTTACACCATCCAGCAGGTGGCCCCCTTTACCATATATCCTTAACACATACCACAAAGCACTCAACTCGACTCTGTCATATGCTTTCTCCAGATCCATAAAAGCTGCATGCAGCTTCTTACCTTTTGCTAAATACTTTTCTATGGTCATCTTTACTAAAAAATCTGGTCCACACATCCCCTACCTTTCCTAAACACTCTTGCTCTTCAATTTTTTTGCATTCAGTCACTTTGATCACTGCCAATTAATATTCCTGCACACACTTTTCCTGGTATACTTAACAGACTTAATATCCTATAATTGCTACATACATCCATAGCACCTTTTCCTTTGAATAAAAGAACGACGATGGCTTTCACCCAATCCTTAGGCACAGCCTTCTGTTTCCATGCTAAATTATATATAAGATGCATCCACTCTATCACACTTTCTCCTCCATACTTCAGCATTTCAGCTGTAATCCCATCCACTCCAGGT
>JAYMFT010407321.1:0-18488 GCA_038088735.1 Panulirus argus | reverse complement strand
TCTCTATATTTCAATTAGGGCCCGGCCTTGATGTGGACTTTTGTCCGTGACTGGAGCCTTCAACATAAGAAAAAAAAGTCAATGAGACAAAAAAATGTTTACTTCTGTAATCATAATCCTTTCTATGTTTTCTGTTTCTTTTTTTTTGTTGTTGTTGCTGGCAAATATAGGTGTACGTTCTTCTTCGCTTAGGTGTACACGAAGTCTTTGTAAGGGGGTACATAAATGAAATTAATGTAGTACACAAGTGGACTTCAGTCAATGTCCTACAGTATAGAAAATTTTCCCTTACCTAGAGTGTCCTCTACTTTATGCTGACCGATTCATTATATATATATATATATATATATATATATATATAAGAATGACGAGGAGAAGCTAGAGGGTCACTTTGACAGTAAGAACCGAGGATCGATCCTTCCGCATCAAGATGAGATTCAGTATCAATGTTGATGCAGATCACTCCATCAACTCTCCTCCGTCCTTACAGGTAAGTGTCGCTAACAAGAGGATGAATTTCGTATCTCTTCAGTCCAGTTCTAAAAGCTAAATACAAACAGGTCATTACACGCGTCTATAATAGACATCTGTAATCACGCAAAAACACACACATACACAAGCTTTCAGACAGGAATGCCAACTTACAGTTGCATTTAGACATCACAACTACGCCAGATATTTTCCTACCTTCCAATTTAGATTGTTGTATTAGTAGCTGGAAATAAGATATCACCAGTTAAGTTGAAACTGAAAGAAGAACTCGCCTTCCAGTGAGCCTATAGATAAGAGCAGACAGTACACGGGGGAAATATTGGTGCAGCGAAGCAAGAAATCAACACAGATGCCCCAAGAGTCTCTCCTTAAAGAGTGGCATCTGAGTATTTCTTTACATGAAGAGAAACAGCCCAATGTTGTGTTGTGACTTTTACCGAACATAACACTTTGTACACGCAGCTGTGAGGGTTTAGTCGAATCCTCCTCATTGAAGGACTTATTGGCCTTATTAGAATAATTAACAAGCGGTATCCACATCAAGGAATGGTTGAGTAAAAGAGAGATACAACATCCCGTCCGCTTCCCCACACGCTGCCGCCACGGCGCCCACGCCGAACACTGAGCTTCACTTAATGAGTAACAGTGTGTTGCAACCGTGGTGCGTCTGTAGGTAAGGTCCTCACGCCAGAACCGAAAATGAATTATGCTCATCAACATAACAAAGCATAATTAGCTCGGAACATCACTTCTAACTTAATGATTCTCGTTTCCCGTCCCAAAGTTAACGTAACCTCGTGTTGCATCGTTCGGTCGATAACTGCTCTATATCTTAAAGGTTAGTGATAACGGAAAAGAGCTACTTGGAAAACAACAAACTGGAAACGACGCTTCTCCCCTCTCTCACGTCTTGCCCTAACAGCGTTATCATCAAGTAGGCTACTCTGGTGGGGTAGTCACGTTCTGTCCACCGCAAATAAGAACTGATCACGAATATGATTACCTACAAAGTCCATGATTACTAAAGCGGTTCCTTACAAAATTAATGGAATCGATTTTGATAATCAGATTACACTAAAACTGTAATTATGATTCGTATGATTCCAAATCTGGTAAACAGAGGAATGACAACACGCACATAATAACTACCATGTTCTGTTATGTTTGATAAGTCCAAATGCATTATAAGAATCAAATACATCAGCATATCACACGGAAGTCCTTCACCTAAATTGCGCATTACGGTTTTATAGTCAACAGGTTTTTGGAACTTTGCGTCTCTGTCAGGCAGCAACGTTCGGGACAGACCACCTTCCTTGCCGCGTTGAACAACCTCTCCGCTTCTGCTGAAGTGGTCGGAACAGAGCAGACCTTACGAGCCTGCTTTGGACACAATAGGCAGGCCGCCTGATCTTGTGGGCCAGTATTCAATGGGGTTGGTCTTCTCTGCAACACAGGACTGGGGAGTTAAGTGGTCCTCTCATCAGCAGCTGCACGAGTCGTGGAGGAGGATGGGTGTTGGGGCTGGCTCCTTGTTCTCCATGAAACCAAGCAGCCGGTACCGCTTCTCTTACAGGGATGAGGGAGAGCGGATCGCCAGCAACACAGGTGTTGGGGGCAAATATTGCTCAGGGGAATTCAAATCAAGTTGTTATGGATTCCCTCTCATATAGATCTCCGTGAGCATGACAAAGCTGATGCTTTAGCCAAACTTGCACTTAGTAGAGGTGATGTTGAAAACAACATTGAGCTGTCAAATGTCTCTTGCCCCAGCGAGTTATATTCCTCGTTGCTACTGTGCCTCAGGGCTGTTGGTACACCAAACTACCTTGAACCGTCATTCAAAGCACTATTCATACAAAACAGCTACCGAATGACTTCGCCAAGATGGCTGTTGCCAGCGTGCTAATAGTATTTGGCTTTCGCCTCGTCCAGCTCACTTCTAAATCCACGGACACTAGTAACCACACAATTAGCTGTCGGTACATTGTTAACATGGCTGTTACTTTCCCGAATGGCTCCAGCATGTCGCACACCTCATTAAGGAGGATTCGCTTGTGGTGTGATAGTTACTGGGGTATTTTAAGCTCAACCCGATCCAAGTCCTGCTAGGGAATGAATCTCTAAAGCCAAACTGGATACATTTCTGGACAAAGAATGCAGAAAACCTGCTTACTTTAACGCAGACATGTGAACAATAGGGCCATAATGCTGAGGGAGATATGTGAACAAGTCATCAGCTAGTTGGTTATCATCAACGCTCTTCTAATTGTCACTGTCATCGCTGGGACTCTGACAGTGTCGTCACATATTCCACTGTGTAGTCTGGGCGTCTGAATGCTGCAGGCTTGTTGGCTGGACCGTCTGTTATCACACGAGTATATCGCTTTGTCATCCACTCTCTGCTCGTTCACGAGTTCCTCCTGTTATCGCACTGTCTGAAGTGCGTCTTGGCAGTGACCTGCTCGCAAGACATCTTGGTTATCTCCGGCTGCCACTCGTGGAAGAAATGGGCCATGAACGAACGCCTCAGTTGGTCTCTACAGGCGTCGACAGTCAGGGACGCACACCAACGGCTGTGAACTATAATATGCTGTAAAAGTCTTCATGGATTCTGGCTGCCGTGTCGGGCACAAAGCGTGTCAGACAGATTAAGATCTGACGGGTATGATTGACCGGACTGAGATCAGTGTCAGTTCAGCATCTTCGTGAACTCAGTATCCTCAACAGAAGTAAATGCCTGCAGTGATGATACTATACAAACACAGGCATGAGGAGATTGAATGTACGTAGTCTGGCGTGTCCCAGATACTGAAGGGTGCACACTACCTGCACTTACCTTTATAAGCCACAGTACAGACAAGCTCGCCATGTGATATATAAGTGGGCCACTGGGTCAGGGTGACCGTATATTTCTGGTGTGGAAATGACACACTGACGAAAAAAAAAGAAAGATTTGTAAAAAAAGTTGCTACATCAACAAATGTAAAAGAAAAATTCAATCATATTTAATTTTGGTATTATGATATACGTTCTCTTGTTGATTCACGCTAAGTTAAGCACGTCTGACAGAGACGACCATACTTATGACAACAGCAAACAGAGGAAGCGTAGGAAGATCTGCTAAATTAGCGGATTTCACATTTTTACACGACAAATTTTGGGAGTAGTGGGTTCCGTGTTTTAGGTTTGTTTTCACCCCCGAAAAGACACCTAAAATCTCTCGTGAAACAGTGGCAACCTGACTTCCATCTTCATCGATACGCTGTAGACACTTTATGTAATCGAGACTACGATTCTCTTTGAAGTGGACTAGAGAGCATCATTACGATTCCTTAGTTTTCCAGGAGAAATGGAATCAATTCTAAATCATTACGATTCCGGATTCTTTTGGGGACCATCTAATTCTATTCATTCGTTAGCAATTAGTCTGTTCTTTGTCAATCTCTATAATTCATTCATATTTTTTCATTTCCAGTGATTTCCCAATAACAAACCTATAACTTTTGGAATGAGTTCCAGGCATCCTCAGGTAATGCTTCGTGTTGTATCTCCAACCGTATACGCACTGTACGTCCTGTTGACAAATAGGAAACATTGCAATTAGAATGATTACAGGAGTAGATTTATCATATATTCTCAATGACTTAATATAATTTCCTCGATTACACGAGGTAGTGTAATCAAACCATGTATAACATGCAATAAATATTTGCAAATATGTCATTCAGCTTGTAAAATTGATAACTGAAAATAGAATAGATGTGCGACTGATAGCCACAAATGTATAGTCTCGGACCCTTCGCTAACAGCGTGATCGAAGAGGTGTCGATCGATCTGCACTGAGCACTGACTACACGGTGATCTGTGAGGTTTCCAGCAGAAGCACTCTTCACGAACAACCATAGACGAAACCCCTGCGTTCCTCAGTGTTGCTGAATACAGCGGTTGCATTCTTAAAATCCATACTGCTTCCTCCTCTACCTGGCTTATACTGAAGTTAAAACGAATCATCACTATAACTACATACTCTCTTGCTCTCTCGCACGTTGCCTAGTAGCGTGTGGTTTGGGACCGCAGGCGGAGATTCACTTGGGCCTTCCGCCAGGTTAAATGTCTTTACATCAGTAGCGATGGCGGTTCTCCAAAATTCAGAGTCTTGAGGAAGGTGTTCGAGGACAAGGCCGTAGCGGCATTCTCAATGTGCTGGTGTTCCTGTGTGCCAGGACGATGCGGTGGCTCCTTCGCTGATGGAGGTGCCGTCTGTCCCTCCCTGAAGCCGTACCTGAAACAAGATTTCGTGAAGTATGAGGATCATCCACCTTTATACTTTTCGACTGTACAAGTGATTGATGAAATCCCAGTTATTTAAACAAATCATTTCAGTTATCGGTATCTTTACAGTTTACGCCCCACATTAGTTACAACATTTCAGGTATATGCAATCGATAGATCTATTGCTTTAGAAGCCTTCCGGTTAAGGAACACCCACCCTGTAGGTTAGGTTGGGTAAAGTTCTTTAGATTAGGACAAATACAATCGCCCAACATAAAATCTCTGTGGGGCTGAAACAGTAGAATTACCCATTTCTCTCTTCGCTTATTATGGTCATGCTATTTATGCTTCATCGAACGATTTCACTAACGAAATAACTTATGAATCACACCTTTCATTTTCAAGAATATCGGTGAACGCTAAAGTAACTGACAAAAAAGTGTACAAAGTAATAACGCTGATCTCGACACTGGCTGTCCTCCACTGAGAACCTTTGATGATATATGTAGTTGAGAATGCTACCACCACTGGCGCTCTTTGATCTCATTTGGGGTCGAAACTGCTTCAGTTTCGGAGCTCAGGGCGGAGGCGAATGACTGACTTTCGGGGATACAAGTCCTGCTGTAGACCGAAACGAAGCTGTACCGAACCATCTGTCTCGGTAGGCAGACACGGTATAGCTTCGATCAGGCGCGTGCCGGAATTTCTCGCTCACGACAGTTTATGACAGTGAGTGGTTGACGAAGTATATCGAGATAAAGTGGGCAAACATTGCCTTTAAAGCTGAGAAATTCAGTGCAGACTTTTAAGAAATTTTCATGAAACAATAAATGAAAATTTACTTCTTATAACAAAAATTTACGTAAGTAAAGATGACGGCGCTAAAGTTGTACATTTGTGTATTCGTGTGACCCGCCGACGACGAAGGTCTGCTGGGAGGGTTTCCCATAACTCTCGCAGACCCGTTGGTTCCAGGGGGCGCCAGCAGCCTCCCATGTGTGGATCATTCAACCTCCAACATCAAGGAGGAGTTCGCAGCTCGGGACCAAAAGTCAAGAGGCACTATTAAAGGAAGGTAAAGTCCTCTAACTTTCTCGGTAATGGGTAGTTCAAGGTAACTATCGTCCTTTGTCACAGCACAGACCCAGTTATTCCGTCGTTAGCTAACGGGGAGCTTTAGACTCCAACAAGCGACTCTAACTGATTAAATTGGGTCATAACAACGTTCCCTTTTAGTTATGATAATCCTGTTACTGGAGTTGATAATATTCCCCGGGTGGCTATATGAGACGCAGGTGTTGTATATAATGTTGGTTTTTTTTACATGTTTATACTCGTGTTGCCCGATGGTGGTAAGTTATCTGGGGCAGGAGGCCGCTTTAGTTAGATTTGTGGTGATTTCGGTGTTGACTTACCCGAGTCTCCGAAAGGAGAAAGAAAATGGTATTTCTTTTTTGTTTGGCTTGTTCATAAAGTTGTTGGAAGTACTTTGTAATAATCCTAGGTAATGGAGAGTTCCTTAGGTCTATTGTAATAACCCTAGGTAATGGAGTTTCTTAGGTACTTTATTTATTTGACTGGTACATTAATTCACCTCTCGAGCATGATGTTGTAAAGTCGTACCATCGTGCTCATGGGGTTAGAGGTAAGTAATTTTCTTAAAAGAAGGAAGGGCCAGAGATGACTCCCTGAAGTCTCAGGGAAAATGTGTTCTCTCTCCGTTGGATGGAGAGAGAATGATCCTTGTGTCGTCTGTTCAACACTTCTTGAATCCTTACAGGAAATCAAAAATAAAATTCTATTCGTACGATTCCCATTTTTTTTATGATTATTTGATGACTGATAATTTTGAATTATGTAGGGTAAGAGAACAGTCAGAACCTACAAATCACTAGCTTTGGTATCATTACCGTTTCGGACATCCAAGAAATTCTTTTAGGTTAGGCATGGTTTGTTTATTTAGATAGGTTTGGTGCAAATTGTATTTCCGATGGTTCTTGATGTCTTTCAAAGGATTCTGACCTTCATTTCTATCGAAAACAGGTGGATGTCCGAAACGGTAATTTTACCAGCTCTTCAAAACCGATCTCTTAGTTACATTGTGGTACTGTGTCGAAACTATTTGATGCTTGTATTAAGTGCTGGATGCATGGAAGAAAACAATCACTGTTTTCGACCCTTTTCGGCGACTTGTCGGCCATATATGAAATGGATTGCTTGCACTGACATGCGATATGTTGTTAGGAAATGCTATTCGATTCTCAAGAGGGACATTTATGGGCAATGGGATGTTACACATACAATCATCTACGTAAATACCATTTAGCTGTCGATAACCAAACGCCCCAACTATTCTGTTGTGTCGAATTCGTAAAGAAACGAGAGCGGGGTGTAGGCGTCGCACCGATATAGTTATTCTGTCCTTGCGTTCTGATTGCCCTGATGTGGGATCAAGTCCTGCTGCACCTGATAGCATTGTGGGTTTTGTCAGGTGGTTTACAATGCCATCAGCTCAGCATTGGAATAGAGATGAATCATATCTGGGTGGTGTTGTCGATTGTATTACTAGAAGGAGGATCTGCCATGAGCCATGATTGTTGACTGTAACGCCGGAGAATATTGTCGATATCATAATGGAAAAGCATTGGCATTGTTATAATAATATCGTTCAAATTATCATATCACAGGATTACTGATATCATAGAACTGTCATTGTTAATTCTGAATAAAAATATTAACGTTATTAGTGATATACCTTTTTTAATGATGCCGTAGTGAAGTATTGTTCATGTTAACACAGAACATTATCAATGTTTATCCTTGTGAAGCCTGTAGCTGAAGCTGAACGACTTGATGTAGACCCCGTAAATAGAGCTGGGTTTCTGTATGCATTTTGTAGACTTAAGCGTACGTTAAGATGTTGCTGTTTTCGTATTGTGTGTGTGTGTACAGAAGGGCGAGTATTGAAGGCTTTGCAGTCTACATAATTCTGGGGAGCTTACCTAAACTTGACCTGGAGATGATTGATATTATTATGTCCACACTTCTCATTGTTCTATTTATATCTAAACGTGACCTTGGGAGTGGTCAGCAGACGCGATTTTGAATGGCAAGATAACGTATATTCTTACTGCAAATATATTTTATAGACTAATACACTTGGTGCAGATTCACCAAATCGATTTGTGATTCAACAGAGAAAAAGTGTTTTTAACTCTTACCAGTCGTTGTCAGTTGTATGTATTTTGACGTCTAGTTCGCATTTTGGTCTTTACTTTTAAGATAAGAAAATGCGTGGTATTCCGACCTTCGGTAAGCTTTAACATCATGCTTAGCGTCTCAGTATAAGCTGTCTGTTCCAATCATCAACCTCCCATCATTTAGGAAATCATTCTAATCTTATTTACATTAGTAGATATTTGTCTGTTTTCGGGATTGCTAAACTGGACGGTTTTAAGATTCGTACCTTACACCTCAGCGACCCAGGCTTCAGTCTGGATACGTTTGCACGATCGGTAACGAGAAGTTTGCGGCGGGTGCGATACGCCATCCCGTCACGTAGCGGTTCACGTCCGTCCTGACACCGAGCGCACGTACGTTTTCCGGGGATTAACTTCACCGCGAAAAATAGAATGCGCGCAGTTTTCTCTGCGACGCGGCAAAAATGTAATCGGATCAGTTTGGATAGCTTCGAATATAAACGGCTTGATGCTCTTTTACGTATAAACTTAAAGAAGATACGTTCTTATCAGCGAGTGTAACTCGTTGAAGGTGACATGAAATTAGAGAAGCCTTCCAGTGCTTATAGCAGCGAGTCCAGCGGCATTGAAAGGACTGAGAAAGGGATTAGAATAAGGACACGCAAAATTCATCCTCATTTCAGGACAGCCATTTGAGAGAGAGCAGAGTTTCGTGGTGTTGCGTCTCCCCTCAGAGCGCTGTACCCACGTTGAATATAACAACTCTGGCATGACATTGGGTCACAAGTACCATAGAATCAAGAGGCGACGTGCTCGGCTAATTGTGCTTCGCTATGAGGAGGAGAACGACTGACTCCCAGTGCTGACGTGAGACGCCCTTCTCGCACACGACGTGAGAAGCCCTTCTCCCACAACTCAACCCTGGCTTCAACATTGTATTACGTACATAGTGACTCTCAGTGTTCTGTGCGGGGCGGTGGCAATGTGTGTGGACCACGGACGGACCGATCCTCTGAGGAAGGCGGGCGAGATTTTATCATTATACTCAACCATCCCTTAATGTGGATCCTGTTGGCCTATTGGTTCCGATAGGAGCGATAAACCCTTCCTTGAGAAGGGTTTGAGTGAGTCTTAACAATCCTGGACGATATGGGCTTTTCGATAAATCCACAACACAAAAAAAAAATATTTGGCTGTTTCTCTGAGGCACTGAATTGCTAAGCCTTACAGATTGGCTCTGGCGAATCTGTGGAAATTCATTGCTTCGCTACACGCATACTTAACGCACTTAGTGTCCCTCGTTATCTACAGGCTCGCCGATACTCGAGTTCGTATTTACATTTTCAATGTAAATGATAGAATTTTATTTACGCTATGTATTTATATCATACCGGTAGTTGGATAAAGGTTTGGAGAGGATATGACATCTTCGTACAAATATAGAGAGTCAGCAAGGCTATGTGTTTGTCTTTCACACATTTGCATGCGTCCGTAATTCAAATAAGAAGAGCGTTTTGTCTGTATGCACGCTCGTATATCCTTAACCTTGAGCAATTTTACCATAGTAACTGCCGCAAATGTGTGCAATTTGGTCTTCCCATACGTCTGTTTCTATGCATGTATGGAGCAGTCATGCTCATCTCCATATCACTACAATCAGTCATTCAGATTATATACACACACACAACACTCCCTCTTGTCCATCGCCCCAGCCCAGTGCTTCTCTCTTAGCGACCTTGTAATTTACTCTCCCAGTTAACCGTATATCTTCCCCTCCCCCGTGCATCGAAGGGCATCTGTTCTTTATTCCACCACACTGTGCCATGATTATCCATCAAAGTTATAGTTACACTCCCCTCTGCCTTCACTCCACATTACATGCAATCACGCCTCCCCTCAAGTGACGTCGTGTGTGTGTAGCACGTTCAAGAGAGGCACCTCTATCAGTCTTTGAAACAAATACATATATTCCTCAAACGCTTCCAAAAGTAATTCACGTGTTTGAGTCTTCATGTTTCAACTCTCTGGGAAGAAAAAGCATCGCGCTCAATTTTGATTTAGAGAAAGATAAGCACAAACGAAATCGTCATAATATGTCGACGACTCTGTGTGATGTCACAAACGATTTGTCTCGCTTATCATCATTAGCAATGAGTGTTTACCCGCCCCAATACAATACAGCGCTACCTCGCTCAAGCGAGGAATTGCAATCAAATACGAAAAAAAAAAAAGATACATATAAATATATTCTAGTACGAGCATTAATCAACGCATCTAGAAAGCCTATGTTCAAGTTCTAGTGAAAGTAAACACACATGATACCATTATGGTCTAGTGTTATCATAATTAAAGTACCATATTGTTCCAAGCTGCACCTGAACAGCTTATGAACTACCTGCGTCAGTGAACACAGCTTTAGCTTCATCTAAGCACAGTGTGAACATGGAATATTTGAAGGAAGTACGAAAACTTTTTAAGTACAATAACTTCACCCCGTGAACGCAATATATTCCATCGATTTTGAAGGAATTAAGACCGGTTGCTGCCCAAGACCTGTACCAAATGTGTTATTTTAGGGTTATGAACCCTACCTTGCAAGTAATATATGCATTACCGGTGTCTGGGAGTGGTGTCTGCTCCTGTACTTGTCCAGGGTGCCCATGTAACATCGTCTGAGCCGGTGTCCCTGTCAGGGACCGGGTCTGGAGCAAGCTCTGGTGAACATGTCAACACGATCACTGCGCTTCTGTTGGAGTCTGATTCGAACATTTTCTACCGCGGAAGAGACTCTGGCGCAAGGCGTCTCAAGCTTGGTACCACAGTGGTTGCCAAAACACACCGTAGCCCAGGGCCGATTGCGGGAGAGTGCTGGGAAGTTTTAGTCTGCGATTACACCATCGAATATTACCCAGCTTTGGGAATCTAGGAGTGAAAAATGCTAAGGAGTTCGTCCAATTGTGAGATTAAGAAGATTATCTCTTGTAGACTGAGGAAGTTTCGTGGTTTAGTCTGTGCTTAACCAAGAATCAGCATTTTGATAGGAGCTCGACTGTCATATAGTCGAAGGGACCTTAAATTGTTTCTCTTTTTCACTTTTATCGTCTGTAGTGTTCGCTAAGTACACTAGTTATCTAGTTCTGCTTGGAGTTTAATTACTTGTGATTATCATGCTGATGGTGCTAGCCTTGTCGTAATTCCTATGGTAATTAGTGTTGGGTCCTCTACTTCGAAAATCATCCAGCGTAATGGCTTTCGAAGGGCAGACTGACTATCATAAGTACGTTGACTGGAGCATAATAATTCAACTACATGTGTGCAACATCACATACTCTTGAGTGCTATAGTCTAACTCTTTGAGTAAGAAATCCAGTAGTTTTGTCACTTGAGTTTACTGACACAAAACGTGCTACTGAAATGTAGGTATGTTCAGAAAACACACGAGGGAGATGTTTGTGTGTGTGTAGCGCTGTAAGTTGTTGGCCAGAACGTCTTGGAGGGTTGTTAAGCAACTCTGCGTTAAGCGTCCTCACTGTGAACCGGGCAGGGGGTAAGAGCAGCCCTTCTTTAAGACTAAGCGTTCAAGAAAGCTGCTGTTGTGCTCTCTTATGTTAAGCTCTCTTAGTTGCTGCACCCACACACACACACACACACACACATTACTTCCGTATTCGCACGCCTGCTATTCACTTCGTTATACATCCGTTGTTCACTGCGTTATACACTTGTTACTCATTTTGTTATAAACTTGCTATTCGCTGTTACACACCTCTTACTCACTGTTACACACGTTGTTGTGCAAACTAAGAATTATTGTTGTAATCCTCTCATTGTTTTTGTACACTTGCTAATGTTGCACTTTACCTGTTCCACACGCTGATGTACAATACTGATACACAGTCATGTATAACCCGTTGCATATCTCCCGTTTACGTATTTGTACACTGGTTACGATGCTGTACATATATGACGCGTTTATCCGTTACGTGGTGACAAATCTGTTACGTTGTTTATCCGTTAAATGGTTGCAAAGGTTAAGTTACAGGCTAAAAAAATATTTTGTAGGTGTCAAAGATTAAGGAAAATCCAAACTATACGTATGGTTTTTTTAGGGTAATTCAATTCCTTACATGTAGAGGACCAACATTTTAAAAGTTTCTAGTGCATCTGACTTTGACTTTTCAAGTTGTGACAAATTTGATATTGTGACTCACGACAAAGAACGGACGGGCAGTGAAACAAACCATCCCAAAATGTGTGCTACGCTACGCAAGCGACACAGCGAAGTCTCGTTTCAAGTAACTAAAAACAATTCTTCAAACGAAAAATAGAGTAATTTAAAAATTTCCTGTTTGTCCCTTCATTTGCAATTCTGAGGTCGATTCGAAAAAAAAAAAGAAACTTCCTTTAAAAGAATACGTTCAAAGCGTTGTTTTAAAAGCTCATTAATAAGTCAGAAGCGTTGCAAGGGGTCGTTAGCAGCGAGAGGTCACCATGGAAACTGATTTTCCCGACACCTTAGTTGTGTTCCCGCCTCGGGTGTGGACAAGCCAGCATGGCGGTACAAGGTCGTTTATACCAGCAATCATCAGCTATATCAAACTGTGCTTACAATTCACCGTGTTTTATCAGTTCTTGAATAACCTTTCTTTCAACCAATCCTCCTTAACTACTGATTATTTCTTTATTAATCCGTATATTAATCAGTAGGTCACTTAAGGGATTCGATTAATCCTAAATACATGGTACCACTCATTTACTATGTCTTATTTGCCTTACCATTGATGTCTTATAGGCAAGTCTATTTTTTTCTTCATTCATATTATCTAAAAACGCTTCATTCACACCCCCAACCATAATCGTACCTATAGTTGCCATCTTAGAAAAAAGATGATTATGATAATTATAAAAGTCAACTGATGCCTTGTTCTCAGTGAATATCATCCTCCTAATTACGCAAGGTAATATAATCTTAATATAAAATAACGATTTGCAAATATGCCAGTCAAAAGTCAAATGAATTAGTCTTTCTGTGATTGTGAAACGCAGTTATACACAGTTTGGAAAGCGATGCCCTGCGTCAGGAAACTGACGGAAGCTTTACCCAAGCTCTCCGTCTCGCCAGGCAAGAGTCGAAGTGTTCGGTGCACCTTCGACAAGGTGGTGGGTACGGGGACTTAACGTTAAGCTAGTCGTAAAACTTTTTCTCGGCAGCGTGTGCATGACACTGAGTGGATGAGGATGCAAAGTGAGTTGAAAGTGATAAAAACGGTGCCGTCAGAATAGAGAAATTTAGTACAAATTCGTGAAAATGAAGATGAAACTAAAAATGAATTTGAATGCGATGAAAAAATGTTGTAAAATGATACTGCAGTCTTGCGTTCAAAGAGAGAAAGAGAGAGAGTGTGTGTGTGTATAGTTTTTTGGGTGAGCATTTGAACTGCTGTTGTCAACTTGATGAACCAATAATTTCATCTTCACCGTCTAAAGAGACTCGAACATGACGAGGTCAAGACTGTAATGTAAGAAGCGGAGGTACAGGGTTTTCTGTAACCTTCGTAGATTGTGTGGTTCCAGCGACGCCATCTGCCTCCCATATATTGCTGATTTTATCTCCAACATTAGCAGAGCGCAGCACCGGATCTATGGTCATATGGCAAGGATTCTTGCGGATTTTGGAAAATGCTTTTTCCCCTTGATCTTATTTATGTAGGAAGTTTTCGTCGTTCGTTAAAACTCGTTTAACCGTTGCTCAAAATTTTGATAAACGAACAAGAGTTGGAACGGTTGGAATGGTAGTGGATAAGGCGAGAAAAATGTCTAAAATATAAATTCAAAGTTTGCTAGTTTAGATTTTGGGGAAGGAGTTTTATAAACTGCTGCTCCCGTCTCTTTATGAATCACTCCGTCTCCTGAAGGCGTCTGTAGCCGTCATTCTCCAAGGTTTAAAGATTTGCGTTTGCGCGTGAATAAGTCTGCATGTGCGTCTTCGTGTGTATGCGTCTGCTAATGGTTATATTTGAGACGTGAACGCGTAAAAGTATAAAATACTGACCTTCATAAATGTACTCTTACCGATCACTCTTCTGGACACAGTTTTTGATGACTTTACAACATCGCAAACCCCTGTACGGCATATTACAAAGATTCCAACGCCTTTCAAGATACACTGACGATCCTCTTTCCACGCTGAGTAGGGTACCAGTGCCCTATGCCTGCCGGCGAGCAGCTAGCCTCGCACGAACCCTCTTACCATGGCTGGCTGTCCGTACAGGCTGTATGTAAACAAAAGGTCGGAACAACTGATCTTCGGCCTATCAGAGTTAACATTACCGTCCATTTCAGAGTATAATGAATCCTATACAATACAATATATATTCATGCTAATACAATATATAATATGATACAATGCAATATGAATATAACAGTACAATACACAATGCTCTCGCAGTATTGCTGGTTATAATTACTAATCCAGGTCTTTTTTTTTTGGCGAAACGCTCATTATTCCTTAAAGGTTCGTTGAGATTCATCCAATTACGTCTAATGAGCGTTCCTCGCGTTGTAACGGAGAGAAGGAAGCGTCGCTTACTGTCATACTCTTGGTGTTTATTGTTATAAAGAGACAATCTCTTTATTGTCTCCAGCTACACAGACTGGTACGCCAGACCCAATTATTCCCTCATTAGCTGCCGAGTGCCGTTGACTACATAAGAAAGCGATTTATAATTTTTCCCCCAGCTGAAGCTGGTCATAACGACGTTCGCTTTTAGATATGATAATCGTGTTAGCGGAACTGGTAATATTTTCCCGGGTGACATCAAGGGACGCAGGTGTTGTATGTAATGTTCCTAATGTCGGTATTTGCGTTTCCTGATGGGACCAGGTAGCTCTGCTCAACTTTACGGGAGGATGTGTGGTAATTTCAGTGATGACTTGACACCGCCTCTGTAAGGAGAAAGAAGTTGGTATTTTATCTGAAACATCGTCAAGACGTTAGTAAAACACTTTTCGCAATAAAGTTGATGGTGTTCCTTGCGTCTGTGCTGAGCATTTCTGCGTCACTTTGACTTGTAAAGATAAATCTCACCACCAGATCACAAAGACTGTGTTCTTTGAGCATGATAATGTAAACCCTTGGGAATGAAGGAATGATCCTTGACCTGACGTTAAAGTTCAAAGTCAAGGGTTGAGTCACTGTACCCAAGGCCGTACCATCGCGCTGAAGAGTTATATGCCGTCGGGGCGGAGGTCATATCGTTATGTCCATAAGTCGTACCTCCATCCCCAAGGGTCGTGCTGCCGTGCCTGTGAGTCATTCGTGCCCTTACCTTAATCAAGCAAGGGTCTGACGGTCGGGTCCAAGGGCGTCTCCGTCATGCTCAAGGGTTTCAAAGATGAGAGTAACAGGGAGTCCAACGGGACCTCTCTAGTCGTTCGAATCTCGTCAGTTCTTTGTGTCCCAACACCTGCTGACCGTTCGATGATACTGACACACCTCAACTGAACAGCTCTCTCTGTACATGTCTTTGTGACCTTCCGTTTACTGACTCCTCAAAAAAACGACGTCTCACTTCCGCTATGATTGCTGGGTCGAAAATACGGACTCGATATAAAGTTTGATTTCAGTGAGATAATATTCGTTGTTTATATGACGCATGTGTCGACGGCCAGCCATAACCTTAGGAGTAGCTTCCCTACACTAGCATGCGAACTGTCCTCAGGAGATGCCATTCAGATCTCATCGAGGTACTGAGAGCAGTGAGACGTCATCCACGCATCATCTAAGGACCATTTAGTCGTCGATAACCATGGGATCCAACTACATACGTAGCTGGTTTGCACAGTGAGATTCTCCGTGGAATTCACATTTATTTAAGCGCCGAAGAGAAGAACCATCATAGCTGCCCGGTACAGAAGTTCCTGATATCGTTTTATTGTGGTATAACCAAGGTTCCCGTTGTACCGGAATCCTTCATGAAAGGTGGCAGTCTTGGCGATTTTTGTCAGTGAAGAGCAATAGGATATCTTTAGCGACAAGAGTAATGGTAATACCGTAATATAATAATGCTGTAATGTTCGTTCGTTTTTGTGTCGGAATTTGAGGCAATCAGCTCTGGGTGCTAATGTTAAGATTACTGTCAAGTGATAGCGTCTGGTGATGAAATTAACGGAGAATATTGTTAATGTGTAGAACAAAGACATTGTTATGGGAGAATATTGTTGATATATAGAACAAAGATTACGTTATAAAACACTGGCGATGTTATAATATGATACTTTTAATGTTGTATTTGGAGAACAGTGTTAGCATCATCACAGGCGAGACCCGTAGCTGAAACTAAAAAGGCTTAATTTAAATGTGTTGAATAAACAAATTTAACACAGCACAAACAATGTTACATACCTATGTAAAATCCCATCTGATTCTAACTCACATAAGGCATCCGTAAACACGACTAATGCATCTGTCTGTACTGATTTTGTGAACGTCACCGTAAGCAAAAAAAAAAAAAAAAATTATTATTGCAACACTGAGATACTGTGTGTTCTTTTGTTTCTTTGTGTTTGTGTGTGTGTGTGTGTATATAAGGGCAAGACTTTTAGCTCTGGAGGTTACATAAGTCCAAGCGTCTTGAACATAACCTGGAGTATATCAGTCACGCTTCCTCTAAACACAATTTTGTTCTGTCTGTACGTCGGATGAGCTCGGGTGTGTGTGTGTTTTGGAAGGGAGGCAAGATAGTAATCACATTGACGAAGGGATAGGCTTTTACTCATTGCAGATAGAATATTGGTCAATACATACAGGTGAACGGACGCACCCGATTTAGTTTACAATATAAGTGACGAGGCAGCAAAGTTATGGCGCAAAAAGATTTTGACCAAAACGCCGTCAACTTTATGTCACGTTACATCGTACTCGCGTTCTGGGTCTCTTAGTCGAAACAATTGCACCGTGTTTCATCCAGTCTTCAATGATACGAGCTTTTGAGATTCTTAAAACCTCAGTATATTGAATTCGGAAACTGATTAACCTACTGTTCTGTAGTAAATCGTAATCTAAACACATTTACCAAATAAGAAATAGATATTTTGTCTGTTTTCAGTATTGCTGAACCGGAATTTGTAAGAATTTCTCGCATACCTTGCACTCCAGAGATCCTGGCAGGCTTCAGCAGGGATATGCTTTTCAAGAATGGGTATTGAGACGGCTGACACTTAAACTTACCCCGAGCGGTTCACGTCACTACGGAAAAAAACAGTTTTACGTCTCCCAGGGAACGACAACACCTCAACCGCCTCTCGAAAAATACGATGCACCGTTTTCTCCGCAACGCTGTAGAAATGTAAGGGACTTTGCTTGGTTGTGCGTCGTTTGAACTTAAGTGGCTGGATGCTCCTTTTGGCTAAAGAGAGTTTAATACTAGTACATGAAAAGGAAAAAGAGGTCGACACAAAATTGTAAGTCAAGGTAAGTTTTAGATGTCCATATATCAACAATTCTAACGCTCGGATGATTAGTGCGCATAATCCTCCCGTTAACACGGCAGGTCCGGTGGAGTCCAAGGGACTGGGAGAGACGCATTATGAACAAGGCTGGGAATTATTCGCGCGACACAGTTCACAACAATGCTACGACACGGTTCCAGTTCGTGTTACATTTCATGAAGCTGGTCTGTTATCACAAACCTCTGAGACACCGAGTAGATATCAACTTTAGGACTCGAGTGCCATAACGATATTAAGCGATCCTCTAAGGTGGCAGTAGGGCGTAGACTGCAAAAGCCTAGGAAAGTGTTACCCCGCTTGATTTAAGAATGATGAACTTCTGCCAAGAACCGTCGTAAATCCAGCAACTCGAGATTGTTTTCGTTTTACTCTGTCGCTTGCTGCGGACTGGTCTTATCTTCGTACCTATCTTCACACTGTCTCGTGCCATATTTCTTTTCTCATTGCAGCCTGCACCTTCTTAAAATGCAGGATTTCCACTTTCCAAGAAAAGATATATTAAGATTACCATTTCTTTCCTCATATTCTTCTGTTAAGACCATCTGTTAAGGCCTTGGCTCTTCCGTTAAGGCCTCGATGAGGCCATCTGTTAAGGCCGTGATTCTTCTGTTAAGGCCTCGTCTTGTTGAGGACTATTAACCGCGCTGGAAGCCTTCAAGACACAACACACTCCTGCATCGAGAATGAGGAGGGACTGGAAGGTACTTGACACCGTGCCATGCAGGTAATGCACCCAAGCCTCAGAACTATGATGGCCACCAGTGCGTCTTCCCTGTTTTATGGTGTGAAACCTCCTGCATATGATCACGTGTGGGGTCATGCACGCTCTCCTCTTAAAGCATCCACAACACAACCTTGTCGCAAGACAAGTTTCCAGAACAGAGAAGAAAAATATGTCCGCGTGTGTCCCGGCACTTTAAACACACACACAAACAACCATTTTATATATATATATATATATATATATATATATATATATATATATATATATATATATATATATATATATAT